>JAYESD010000005.1:31603234-31769479 GCA_036927565.1 Tuctoria greenei | reverse complement strand
TAACTAAATGCTCATATTCATATGAGGCATTCATCAAATTATGAACACACATTGATTCAAAAAAATTTAAAAAAAATATGAACAAATTCGTAGAGGTTGGTATGATGAGTAAAAATGTCCACTGAAAAAATAAATAAAAAATCATTATATTCATCAAGATAGAAAAATGAAAAATAGCATTTGTTGTATGTTTTTTATGTTCTGACCAATTTTAAAGGATTTATGAAGTGAAATTTAATGGTAACCTTTACTTATCAATAATATTACAAGAAAGTGGATTTTTGTCTTTTAAAGGACCACATTTAATCAAGAATATCAATTAAGAAGAAGTAAATATCTTCACAGGCGGTTGGTACTTAACAACTGCCTGAAAATAAGTTTATCTCAGGCGGGTATTACTTAACAACCGCCTCGGATAATGCCCGATACTGTTCTTCAGTTTCCTTATCCCTTGCTTCTTTTTTATTTAGATTCCAATATAAATACTCAAACATGTTTAGATTCTGCAAATTGTGTCCAAATTTGATGATTCTTTCTTCTACATTTGTATAAAATTAACATCTACCACCTGAACAAGATATTTTTAAAACTTGTATAGCTGACATTGTAATGTTTTGGTAAATATCAAATTAATTTCTACTCACATATTATTCACATTTGTGTATTTCATAAAAAAAATTTCCTTTACTCAAAATTGTTGGTATGAACATATTTGTATAATTTATACATGTATGAATTTTTTTTAATTTTTTAAAAGCATTCCAATATGTCAAACTTCAAATTATCCACCATTCTAACTAAATGCTCATATTCATATGAGGCATTCATCAAATTATGAACACACATTGATTCAAAAAAATTTAAAAAAATATGAAAAAATTCGTAGAGGTTGGTATGATGAGTAAAAATGTCCACTGAAAAATAAATGAAAAAAAGCACTATATTCATCAAGATAGAAAAATGAAAAATAGCATTTGTTGTATGTTTTTTATGTTCTGACCAATATCAAAGGATTTATGAAGTGAAATTTAATGGTATCCTTTACTTATCAATAATATTACAAGAAAGTGGATTTTTGCCTTTTTAAAGGACCACATTTAATCAAGAATATTAATTAAAAAGAAGTAAATATCTTCACAGGCGGTTGGTACTTAACAACCGCCTGAGAATATACTTACCAACCGCCTGAGATAATCTTCTTCTCAGACGTGAAATTTTAATTAACGATGAACACACTACACATTTATTCATTCACACAGTTGAAGAACACACAAGATAGTCATTCATTAACAATATTCAATCACACATCTCACAAAAGAACACACAAGATGCACAATATTTACACAAGAACACACAAGAACACACAAGATACACAAGTAATATTCAATCACATAGATGAAAAAAGATAGATTTCATTCATTAACAATATTTACAAAATAGAAGCAACTAAAAACAACAAAAAGAAAAACTAATTAAATCCTACTCCTACTCCTCTTCCTCCTCCTCCTCCTCGTCCTCCGGCGGCGACTCCGGCACCGGTGCAACAGGAGACAGGGCCGGCTGCACCGGCTGCACCGGCGGTGCAACCCCGAGGTTGCTAGCCGTCGCCTCCACCAGCGTTCTACGGCCCTCGGGGCCAAGAACCTGGGCCATCGTTGCAAACAGAATGTCGAGACGATCAGCCACCCCCATGAGGGCGTAGAGGTAGTGGCCCATGGTACCCATTCCAGTATACTCTGGAAGGGTACCCAGCCCCAAGGCACTCATGGCGCGAGACGTATTGTTGTACGCCTCTCGCGCCATGAGGAGGCGCTGCTCGGTGTTGATCTTCTCGGGGGAGCTGCAACATAGTTTCTTGCAAGGTGGCTCCCTCGGAGGGCTTGGTGGCGGAAGGTCGGCCATAGTGGTGTTGGGTCGTCGGAGCGGAGGAAGACGAAGAAAACAAGAGGATTCAAAGTGAGCGATGCGCTTGTGAGCGATAGCGCGTCTTTAAGGCCGCGCGGAGTGGAAAAGAAAGGTCGCGCCTCGGGGAAAAGAAAGGTCACGCACGCGTGACATGGTCACTGACGTGTGGGACCGGGTCCACATGTCAGTGACCGCTGATTAAGTCAGGGGATCCTCATCCCGGTTGGTGAGGGGTCTTTATGTAGGCGTTCATCAAATTAAGAAGAAGTAAATATCTTCACAGGCCCATGTTTAACTCAGGCGGGTGTTACTAACCAACCGTCTGAGATAATTGTATCTTCTCAGGCGGTTGCTAAGTAAAATCCGACTGAGGTAACAATCTTCTCTGACGGTCGGTACTTAAAATCCGCCTGAGAAAATGTGTGTCTATATATACCCCTCGGCAGCATTGGAAAAACCAAACCCGGGCGAAACACTTAGATGCCGTTAGGCTACCAAAATTTCGTTTGCCGCCAAGTGTTCGCCCTCGTCACTTCCAGGTACGCCGCCGAGCTTCGCCCTCCTCACTTCCAGGTACGCCGAGCGAAGCCATTTCCGTCGCCGTCGAGCTTAAAGGTAAACTCTAAACCCTTCGACCTTCCATCCTCCTTCGCCGTGTCGCCTCCCTCCCCGCCCTCACTGCCGCCTTGCATATCCTTGGTTAGGGTTCGGGAATTAGAAAATGGTAGGCATCCTTGGTTAGGGTTCGGTGGAATTCGAAAAACTGTCAAGTTCGGTGGCATCTTTGGTTAGGGTTCGGTGGGGCAAGATTTATGTGGATGGTTATATCACGATAAATTGGTAGTTGGTTTTGTGTGTCTGAAACTGTGAAATCAGTAGCATTTCATCTTCTGGTAGTTTGCAGAGATAAAACTGTCAAGTTCGAATGAATAGGAGTTACTCCCTTCGTCGTGGATGGTTATATCACGATAAATTGGTAGTTGGTTCTGTGTGTCTGAAACTGTTCTGACACATTAGTGGTAAACATGATTCTAGACTCTAGTAACAGCAGTATATTCCCTATTTCTGTCATCGGCCTTGCATATGCCACATAATTCTCAATTAGGGGCAAGATTTAGCTATATTTGGTTAAGTTGACCAAATTTGGCTAATTTTAGCTAAGTTACATTAGATATAGTTATACTTGACTAATTTTGACTAAGTTATGCTATATTTAGCTATATTTGGCTACTTTTGCTTAGAGTTAGCTATGCTAGACTAAGTTTGGCTAAGTTTGCTTTTATTTCTCTAAGTTTCATTTGAGCAATTGTAGCTAATCTGTGCTACCAAAGATGTCTGCACTTGTGGCTCCATCAGCTTCATTTGAGCAATTGTACCTAATCTGAGCTACCAAAGTTATGCTATATTTAGCTCTGAAGCCAAACAAGTTGTTGGCCAACTCATTTGTGATGCCAGGAGCATCCTCATGCCCATATCTAGGTACCACTAGGTGTGGCGATGGAGTCTGAGCATATGATGCCGATCTCTATGATACAAGAATTTAGTTAGACCTATATAACTTCAAAAATGTGTTTTGGCTAAATTTACTTAATTGAGCCAAAATTGAGAAAATTTGTTTTAAATATGACCAAATTTAGTTATGCCATTTATTAGATTTTTTGTCTTATTAGATCTAGCATGGAAAGCCCTAAGAAGACTGGTCCTGATAGTAACAACAAAGAAGACAATATGGAGTTTACTGACTCCAGCAGTTCAGGCTCCTATCACAGTCCTTCGGATCCTTTTCCGAATATAAAAATTAAAAAGACTTCAGTGGATCTAGACCCGGAATATGATCCTGCCGACGAGGTATGGATCACGAATCTTAACTTCAGCAGTTCAAGTTAATGTTGGTTGTCAAGTATACGAAGTCTTATAATTTTTTCTACCTAGATTAATCTCGAAGACAATGAGGTGACATCGGCTCCTAAAACCGCAGAAGGTTCTCCAATGGATGAATCCTCAGCTTCACTCAAGCGGAAACGAGGGCAACGAGGTCCCAATAAGGGTCCATTGGACCGCATCATGTACATAACAAGGGTCGGTCCAGGTGGGCTTCCCCAAGAACCACTGGATTCAGTTACCAAGTACCGTAATGCATGCGGTTTTCTTGTTAGGGAGGTTGTGCCGATCACAATCGAGAATTGGAGGAAATTACCCGAGCAGACCAAGAATGAGTTGTGGGAAAAGATAAAGAAACAATTCAAGTTCCCGAAAGGCACATAAGAAGTTGTAAAGAAAGCAACATTGGTCTCTTGCGGCAAGAAGTTTCGATGCTGGAAGAGTGAAATGAATACTTATGTTAAGGCCGATAAGGTCCCTAGCCCGAGGAAGATGGGAAAAATCACACAAGCTCAGTGGCAAGAGTTTGTTCGTCAAAAGAGCACACCTGATGCTAAAGATCTAAGGGCAACTAGGTCAGAGCTTGCAAAAAAGAACAAATACCATCATCACTTGGGGTCTGCCGGATATGCCCCCAAAGTCCAGAAATGGAATAAGATAATAGACGAAATTCTTAGTAAGGGCAATCCTCACCCATTAGAAGGGTGCGATGAGCGAACTCAATGCTGGGTCTTTGCTCGGTCAGGTTTGACCAGCGAGGACAAACTTGAAAAGCCCGACTCTCTGAATGAAGTAGAGGATAAAATGAAAGAAGTAATTGAAAAGCAACAGAAGGGTCTCTTCAAGCCGAAGAGTGAGAATGACCAACTTACCGCTATCTTAGGAAACCCTGAACACAACGGACGGGTTCGAGCGGTCTCTTCTCAAATGTCTTGGCTAGATGGTTTCCCTAAAGATAAAGACACATATAGAAGACGTGAGAAGTTTAAGAAAACACTTGATGAAAAGATTGCTCAAAAGGTCAAAGAAAATATGCAAGAAATAATGGAACAACTTAGACAATCAGGACAATTAGTGGCACCGAGTACAATGATGGTTCCAGTGCAAAAGGAGCAATTAGTATCTCCAACTGCCTACCCTAGCAGCGTTGGTTCCGTGCCAAGCTCAGGGTCAGCCCATAAGTTCCCTGTCAATGATATTGCTAACGACAAATCTTGTCGTCTTCTTGTCCCGATAGGCAGAGCAGGGAACAAAACCAAACAGGTTGCCACTGCTATGGCAAAGCCTGATCGTGACTTCAACGGGAGTCCACTTCCGTTGTATTATTCTGTGGTGCAAGTTCTTCAGATCATTGATAATGATTATGAAGATTATGAAATAGACCACGTCACACCTGAGGGGATTGCGACTCTGGGGCAGGCTGTCAACCAATTAATCCTTTGGCACCGACGCAATATCGTGTTGGACGATGAGCCAATTTCTAGCCCCGTCGCATCTCCAAATACTGCAACCCCATCTTCTAAGGCGAAAGTGCATGAAGATCCACTCCCAGTCCGGGAAGATCCACTCCCCCTATGTCTGAGCAAGGATGATATCCAAGAGCAACAAGTTGGACAACAACTTCAAGCAGTACCAGAACAATCTGTTGCTAGTAAAGAGCAACTAGTTGAGCAACAGCTTGGAGTAGTACTAGAGCCAGCTGCTGGGAGTAAAGAGCAATCAGTTGAACAACAGGTTCAACAACAAGCCAGTGTCCAACTTCCAACAACTACTCCTCGATCATCAGTTCCTGTCAAAGTTAGCTCATACGAAAATAAGAAACCTTCATCAGAAGTGTTAAAGTATTTGGAAGCTATGAAGGAAAATATTAGAAAATCGATTGCATCTCGTTCTTCTCATGAGCCAGCATTAGAATATATCGAGGAGTGGGAAGAAGATGGTGTCATGTATAATCGGCGGACGGCTTTAGTTAAACCAGGAGTTCCAATATACAAGCTTGAGGATGTTCCTCCTAAATTTGAGAATGAGAAGCCGTTCATGACATCCGTACAACTTAGCAAACAACCCGTCCAGCTCAGAAGAATGCATGAGTGGTACATCACTGCCAGCACAAATTTTGGTCTTAATTGCGTCACATTTCGTATTCCAAAAGAAGCATTCTGGAGCACTGGAGTAGATAAACAAGTCATTTTATTTGAAGAGCTGTTTTCCCTTTTCCATCGGGGCATGCTAGATATCAACCTGCTGCTCGTCTGGTGCTTGTAAGTGCTCTAATATTTTGTATTTGCTTTTCTTACTACACGCATACGCATTTCATGAGATTATAACAATTCTGGACTTCTTCAATAGGATGCAATACATGGATAATGTAAAGTTGGCGCGCAAGACAGGTATCCTTGACCCTACTAGGATTGCAAAGTCGCTATTCGACGTCCAGGCGAATCGAGAATCAAGCCAGTACAAACACATGAAAAAAAAAAGATTTTGAAAGAGCAATTGCAAAACTTAAGAAGGATAGAAAGGCACAAGTTGCAGCTTACATAGGACATGTGATGTTTAACTTTGTCAGAGACGGCAAGGACCTCGTAAAGGCTCCGTACCACTTCGAGTAAGTTCGACACATGACATTGAAATAGCAATTATTGGTAATTATTAACACGTGTGTTTGTATGTTTCCAGTAATCACTACATAATGATCTTCATCAAGCCAACGCAGGGAATGGCAACAGTCTTGGACTCGGCCGATTACCCACCAGATCGTTACAAAGATTTCCTTTCCATTTTGAAAAAGTACGTTTATTCAATAATTTTAATTTACGCACATTTAGAATGTGTTGACAAGTTTTATATGACATTTCTTGTATTACAGCGCTTGACAGTTTTACGCAGAGCTTGGCGGTCAGAGACCTCCTAATACGAATGCATTGGACATTAAAACGTATTATGCTTGTCCGAAGCAGCCTGCTGGGAGTGTCTTATGCTGGTATTATGTATGCGAGCATCTTCGGACCGCCGCCGTATATAGAGTCAATCGTGAGGATGTAAGTTATCTTTAATGTCGATACATTATTTTCTTACTTTTGTGTTTCATTTTCATTGTAACTAGCATAGTTTAATGCTTATATTCTCTGCTGTTCAATATTACCAAAAACATTATTTTCATATTTTGATTTCAACTTCAAAATTCAATTGCTCATAGTACAACTGCTCCAAAAATACCTACTAAATTCTTGTATACTCTCACTTTGATCTATACTTTGAGATTGTTCAAACCAACACATTCTAAACCTTGTTATGTGTTATATTGCAGCACAAGAAGAATCTGAACGAAGAATGGCCGGTTTGTAAAAGTATTCCTGATGGAGGAGCTGACAGGATTGCTTCTGAACTCTGTCAGTTCACTCGTCGCGAAATTTTGCACAAAAAGGGGAAGTTCTTTGATAAGATTGGTTCAGCAGCTGATGTGCCAGAACTTTGCGACTATGCCAATATAAACAGTTTTTAGTGAAAACTTGTAAACTTTGAGATGAATTGTATCTGTAACTTGTACATATGTATATTGTTTTAGTGAAATTGACTTATGTGATGATAATATTGTTGACTTTTGTTCTGTGATGATATTGTTGTTTTTTTGTTTTGTGATTATATTGAATTGACCTGGAAATTAGAAATAACAGCAGTAGTACTGCATGACTGTGAAAAACAATTATCACAGGCGGCTAGATACAAGTAAAGAAACATCTGTGATAACCTAATTTTCACAGACGGTATCTGTTATGGTAGAAACCGGCTGCGTTAAAGGGTCTTCACAGACGGCTGATATAGGTAAACTCCGTCTGTGATAACACCATTATCATAGACGGGTTAATTATGCTTCAATAACCGTCTGTAAAGACACATTATCATTGACGGTTAGTTATGCTTCAACACCCGTCTGTCAAGACACATTATCATAGACGGTTAGTTATGCTTCAAAATCTGCCTGTGAAGACACATTATCATTGACGGTTTGTTATGCTTCAAAACCCGCCTGTGAAGACACATTATCATTGGCGGTTAGTTATGCTTCAATACCCGTCTGTGAAGACTCATTATCATAGGCGGTTAGTTATGCTTCAATAACCGCCTGTGATAAGACATTTATCACAGGCAGTTATATATGCTGCACGACCCGCCTGTGATAAAGTATTTTCACAGGCGGCTATTCTAAGTAAAGAACCGCCTATGATAATCTGTCTTCACAGGCGGCTAGCCTAAGTGAAGAACCGCCTATGATAATCTGTCTTCACAGGTGGTTTCACTTCTCCGCCTGTAAAATTGCGGATTATCACAGACTCTTCGTTTCAGGCGGTTTTAAAAGCCGTCTGTGATAATAGGTTTGGAGCCGCCTGTGATGAGGCTTATTGTAGCAGTGTGTGGTTGTGTGCTGTGGGTCAGTTGCTCAGCGATGTCCTTCTTTGTCTGTCTTCGTGCTGCCGGAAGGGCGCATCGCCTTGGGAGGTCTTCCTTGCCATCCAAGAGCTCATGTTTTGGGGCGCTGTTTTCAGAGTCCTTTGGTTTCCCAAGCTGTGTTGATCAGTGCTGAGCATGTTTGTGTCTTGTGGTGTTGCTGTCACTTGTTCCCATGAGTAAGGATCTTGCAATATTGTGTTGGAACGTCCGTGGCCTCAATCTTCCCGCTCGACGTGAAGTGGTTTGTGATCTTGTGTTGGCAGCTAAGCCGAAGATCATCTGCTTGCAATAGACTAAGTTGCAACACATTGAGAGCATCTTGCTGCTGAGTTCCTGGGGACGACATATGCTGACTTCACCTACTGCCCAGCTGTTGGCACCAGAGCGGTCTCATCATTGCTTGGGACCCTGACTCTATCGAAGCCTCAGTGCCGGTCACCCAGCAGTACAGTCTCTCCATCAATATCAAACACCGGATTACTCTCGGCTCTTATTCGCTGACCGCTGTTTACGGTCCGACCACAGAAGCTGAAAAAGAGATCTTCCTGCAGGAACTCCTCTCGCTGCAGCCTTCGAGTGGCACGCCATGGCTCTGTTTGGGGATTTTAATTTAATCTATGCAGCCCAAGATAAAAACAATCTCAACCTCAATAGACGACTCATGGGGGCTCATAGAAATTCCCTTGCAGAATCGGAGATTTACCTGGAGCAATGAACGAAGACATCTGTAACACCCATATTTCATGTACAAAAATTTTCTCAAACCCTTGATCATTGTAGTATGCATTTTTTGTGTGAATTTTTGGTGTTCAAACGAGTAGCAAACGGTTCAAATTGAATTTGAATTCAAATCAAAAGAGAGAAAATGGAAAAAGAAAAAGAAAAGAATAAAACCCCCCCTGTTGGGCCGATTTCTCCCCCTGGCCCAATTCCCCTCCCCTCTCCCGCCGGCCCAGCCGAACCCCTCTCTCTCTCCCTCTCTGCGCGGTGGACCCCGCATGTCATCCCCGACCCCGCTCAACCGTCGCCCCCCTCTCCTTCCCGCGCCGCGCAGGAAACCACCCCCCCCCCCCCCCCCCGCGCCCACGATCAAACACCCCCGAACCCACTTCTCCCGGCAGTTTTCGAGCGCCCTTCGAAACCGCACACCCCCTCCATACTTTAGAGGAGCCGACGCCCCATTTTCCCCTCTCCCCGAGCTCTCCCCGGAACCCTAGACCTCCATCACCGGTGAGTCGCCCGACGCTCGCGTTCCCGTCGCCACAGCCCTCCTCCTCCCTATTTTCTTGGCCTGACAAGATCACCTCTCCACCAGGAACACGCCGGGCAAGAAATCTAAGGGAGATCACCGAGGTTTCATCAAGTCCGACGAGGTCCGACGCCAACCGCCGCCCTCCCTCGTCGCCGACTCATCTCCGGTCAATTTCACGCCCCAACACTCCCCTAGGTGAGTTACCCTACCCCTCCTCTCTCGATCCATGTACTCGGCGCACAGAATTAGCGTAGAGATCGCCGTTTGGGTGATCTCCGGCGAGATCACCGCCGGCAACAGTCGGGCGCCGCCGCGCCGCGCGCGCGCGCCGATTAGGGGCGACGTGGCCCAATCTGGACCGTCGGTTTCACCCCTACGGCCACGATTAGAAGGCCGTAACGGTTCGGCAAAATAAAATCTGGGCCGTTCGCTTCGAATCCAACGGCCAGCATTCAAAGCACCTTTTCCCGCCGCCAGCTTTACACCCAGGCCCCTGCAAACTTAGTTGCTACCCCCTGTGCTTCTCGGTAATTCAAATCTAGCCCCCAGAAATCACAAACTAGCCCCTGGAACCTTAAAAATTGGTTTTAATCATTTAATTAAGCATTCTAACCCCTGTAATTTGGTAGAATAGTGGATTTAGGCCCTGTGCAGTGTAGAAAACTATTTAATTAACCCCTGGACTTTTATTTATTTGCTGAATAGGGTTTTTAATTGTATTTAAGGTATAGAAATTAGATAAAAATGATGAATAAGTGTAGGAATGCTATGAAAAATGTTTATAAATTATTTTATGCTGTGAATTAATTGTAGAGTTCAGATAAAATATATTTGGCCCCTGGATTAATTATTATAAAGGTATTAAAATACATTTTTGCTATAGAAAATTCAATAAAATTGGTTTTAGGCTATAAGAAAATCCCAAAATTCTTGGAAAAATATAAAATGCATACTTTGACCATGATAAATGATAAATACCTCGTAGGGACGCATTAGTGTAGGATTTTGTGCCTATGTGTATGTGTGTATGCATTGTTTTGCGTGCCTTTACTTATTTAGCTTTATTCTATTCTTGCCATTGCTTGGGCATATATCTAGAGTCGTTCTACGACCCTAACCTCAACTTCCAAGACCAAGACTTCGTCAATTCTCAAGTCTCCAACGAAGGCAAGTGCCCTTGACCATCTTGTACCTATTTTAGGGACTTAGCTAGTTGCATGCTAATTAAATTGATGTCCTACTACATGTTTACATGCCCTGTTCCTTACCATTCCTTGTTACCTGAAATGGGTTGGGAAGTAGATAGGCTTTATTTATGCTTAGCCATGCTTAGATGTTGGGATTGGGTTTTCATACAAATGTTCTATGCTTGTGGGGAAAGGGTACACTCTCTGCAGAGATTTGGTAAAACTGTCATGACAGCCGTGCTCACGGACAAGAGCGGCTTGGGGCCAGTTCATAATTAGACTATGGTTGGGAAATGATGGTTCATTATGATTCAAGTACTTTCATTATCATTAATCATGTGTTGATTATTTATTGAATTATAATATTGATAATTGAAAGCTAAGGATAGGTTCTAAGCATAGTGCTAAGCCATATTTGGCCTTTCCTTGCTCTAGCCAATCATGTCATTCTCTTCCCGCACTTGCTGAGTACTCTATGTACTCAAGCGTTTAATTCTCCTTTAGAGTATGAAGAAGAAGAAGCTGCACCAGAGGACTTCTACGTCAACCCGGAGGATTTGGTCTAGGCTGGCGACCTCACGCGCAACGGCTGCCTGTGGAGACGAAGCCCACTTATCTATCTTGCTTTCTGTAGTGTTGAACTGTTTAGTGTTGTAAATATTTGTGGAGTGTATTTGTAGACCTTCGGGTCGTTCTGTAAGACTATTTATGTAATCGAACATGGCAATGTAATGGTATTTCACTTTCGTCAACGCATGTACGATTCAACTGATCCTGGCGTACATGTGGTTAGCGTCTGTTCATCTTTACGATGACCGGGCGTGACAAAGTGGTATCAGAGCCGTGTTGCCCGTAGGACGCAAGCCTAGTTAGAAATGGCCGAAAATTAAGGACTATACTATTTTCATATGAAATAGTATTTCCAAAACTTTGTGCTCTCCATCTCAACCCTTGTGCTTCTTACCTTGCTTTGCTTATTGTTTTTATTCTAACTTGATTTATTAAATATTAATCTCACTCTCTTCTTTTCAAATGTTTGTAGATGGCGCGGACCAAGCAGACGGCCCGTAAGTCGACTGGAGGTCGTGTCCCTCAGCACGCCCTAGCCAGTCGCTCCGCACCTTACACACCCCGGAGGGAAACGACGCTGCTCTCCAACGGGAGTGCTGCTTCAAGGATGCGTGTCCGTCTTCGTTCTCTTCTTCGAGCTGCGGGGTACCGTGAGTACCGTGTCCGCTTAGTCTACCACACCACTAGGGTCTTTGCACCCTATACTGGTGAGCTGGAGTGGACTTCTCAGCTGGCCGTCTACTATGACTCGGAGTTGCTGCACTCGCACTTCTCTCCGGCCTGGAGGAGCTCCCAGCGTGCAGCTGAGGAGGACGCCACGTGGGAGGCGACCACCTACTGGAGCCACGCCCACAGGTTCCTTCTTGGGTGCACGGAGCACGCGTACACCCCTCAGCGCCCTAGTGGCACAGCCGCCTTCACTGGACGTGACGTCGAGGGGCGCTTGACTCACCCCCAGTGCGAGAGGCTGGTGGACGACGTTGTGGAGTTGTCTTCGCGACTCCAGCGTTGTCAGCAGGAGCTGCAGGACAGCAGGGACCTGGTCGACCGCTACGAGCGACTTCGACGACGCTACACGAGGATCACTGGAGTGGATCCTAACTCTCCGCATTACGCTTCAGACGTGGAGCCTTGGGACCCGAACTCTCCGGATCGCCGCATGAACTCCCCCGAGAACTCAAGAGAAGACTCAGAAGAAGAAGACCCGGAGATGGAGGTTGAGGAGGACTCCGACGAGTAGGAGTGGACTCGTTTCCCCGCTGGACGACTCAGGACAGTTATCCTTAGTTTGTAGGAGCGTGTAGCTACGCCCTCCCTAGTCTTGAGTTGTACCTTTTATGTTGTCATGCTAGTAGTTTGCTTTATGTTGTGTGTGTTGGTTGCGACATGAGTTGTGGAATGCTTCGGCATCCTGTCCACATCCATGTCTTTAGTCGTGTTTATGTGTCGTGTGAGTGGTGGAATGCTTAGGCATCTTGTCCACCTCCACACTAGTTGATTAATGAACTTGCTTTATGTCTATTGCCCTTGATGCATATAGTTGGGACCGCGTTACCCTAGCATATCCTTTCTTATCTCATCTATTATTCTAAGACCTCAATGAACTTCTCTATCACAGATGGCTGGACGAGGTAGAGGTAGAGGTCGTGGTCGTGGTAACCCACCTCTGGATGAAGGACTTGGAGGTGTCCCTGGATGGAATGCAAGGGGTGCTCGAGGAGCCCCAGCCTCTCAACAAATGCAACAGATGATGGCTCTTCAGACTCAACTACTTAACAACCTCACCCAAATTGTCACCAACCTGCAACAAGCCCCACCCCCACCACCACCAAACTACAACCTTCCGCCACCACCACCTTTTCCACCGAGGTCCTTCCTTAGGGACTTCCTGAACACCCATCCACCCACTTTTGCCACCGTTACCGAACCCATGGACGCCGATGATTGGCTCCGTACCATCGATAGCAAGCTGAGGCTCATCCACTGTGAAGGAAGGGAGAAAGTGCTACTAGCCTCCCATCAACTTCAAGGACCAGCAGCTGACTGGTGGACCGCCTTCACCGAAGCCCATCGGGACCCGGAAAATATTACATGGGAAGAATTCCGAACCAACTTCCGCAATCACTTCGTACCTGAAGGAGAGATACAAGCCAGGCGTGAAGAATTCCTGATGCTAAAGCAAGGCCGTATGACTGTGAGGGCCTACCTGAATGCCTTCACCCAGCTATCCCGCTATGCCCCAACAGACGTGGATACCGACGCCAAGAAGCAATTCCGCTTCAAGAATGGGCTGGACAAAGAGTTAAAGTTCGCCATGTCTTCCAGCGACTACGGCGACTTCCAGAAATTAGTTGACAAAGCTTTTGAAGTGGAGAGGACTAAGAAGGAACTGGAGGATGATGAAAGAAAGAGGAAGTTGACTTTAGCAGCACATGCCTCTAGCAGCAATGTACGTCCCCGTCTCAACCCTCCGTCTACAACTCATATGACTCGTCCCATGAACTACTCGGGACAAAGGTACCCCAACTCCAACTACAGGCCACCCACCCCTTACAACCAGCCAATGCGCCAGCAGCAGCAGCAGCAGCAGCAGCCACCACGCCAGCCAATGCAAACCCCACGCCAGCAGATGCAGCCGCCCCGCCCTTCAGCCCCCGCTAACCGTCCAAGTGGCCAACCCCCAAGAAACCAGTCAGGAGGCAACAAGGGCCCAAATAATGCTGCGGGAGTACAATGCTACAAGTGCGGAGAATGGGGACACTATGCCAGCAGTTGTCCAAAGAAGCAGCAAAACCCAACTGGCCGTGTCAACCATGTGACTCTGGAGCAAGCACAGGAAGCACCTGATGTGGTGATCGGTACGTTCTCTGTCAACTCCCACCCCGCCACCATATTGTTTGATTCGGGTGCTACACATTCATTCATATCCAAGGATTTCATAAAGAAGCATGACATGGTAGTTACATTCTTGAATGGGCCATTATTGATAAACTCTCCTGGAGGAGAGATGGTGGCAAGGCATCTATGCCGAAAAGTGAGTATAAACATAAGGGGGGTAGTCTTTTGGGCCAACCTAATAGTGTTGGACTCACAAGGATTAGATATCATCCTGGGAATGGACTGGTTGACAAAGAATCAAGGGGTAATTCATTGTGCAACTAGAACAGTCTGCTTAACACACCCGGATGGCACCACAGTGGAATTCAAGCCAGATCAGACACAAGAAGCAATAGTGCAACTCAACCATCTTGAGAGTACTAAAGACATCAGGGTTGTGAAAGAATTTCCGGATGTATTCCCAGATGACTTACCAGGTATGCCCCCTGATCGAGAGATTGAATTTATCATTGAATTAGTACCTGGAACGGCCCCAATATATAAGAGGCCATATAGAATGGATGCTAAACAATTGGCTGAACTAAAGGATCATATTGAGGAATTATTGGCAAAAGGATATATTCGTCCTAGCTCATCGCCTTGGGGAGCACCAGTTATATTTGTACCTAAGAAGGATGGAACCCAAAGGTTGTGTGTGGACTACCGTGCTCTAAATGAGGTAACAATCAAGAATATATACCCACTACCAAGGATTGAAGATTTATTTGATCAGTTAAGAGGAGCATGTGTGTTTTCCAAGATTGATCTTCGTTCGGGCTACCATCAACTGAAGATTAGACCATCGGATATTCCCAAGACGGCATTTGTCTCTCGGTATGGATTGTATGAGTATACAGTCATGTCATTTGGATTGACCAATGCTCCGGCGTATTTTATGTATCTTATGAACAAGGTTTTCATGGAATACTTGGACAAGTTCGTAGTGGTATTCATCGATGACATACTTATCTACTCCAAAACTGAAGAAGAGCATGAGGAGCACCTCAGGATGGCCTTACAGAAGCTTCGCCAACATCAACTGTATGCCAAACTTAGTAAGTGTGAGTTTTGGCTAAAGGAGGTATCATTTTTGGGACATGTCATATCCGAAGGAGGTATAGCAGTGGATCCAGGC
Source organism: Tuctoria greenei (assembly GCA_036927565.1). Classification (NCBI taxonomy): domain Eukaryota; kingdom Viridiplantae; phylum Streptophyta; class Magnoliopsida; order Poales; family Poaceae; genus Tuctoria; species Tuctoria greenei. The sequence goes on along the minus strand of JAYESD010000005.1, from coordinate 31,754,220 downwards.
AAAGTGGCCGATGTCCTTAAGTGGGAAACACCTGAGAGTGTACATGATATACGGAGATTCTTAGGTATGGCTGGTTATTACCGTCGATTCATCGAGGGATTTTCAAAGATCTCTCGACCACTAACCAAGTTGCTTGAGAAAGGAGTTGCTTTCAAGTGGACCCCCGAATGTGAAGTAAGCTTCGCCGAATTGAAGAAGAGGTTAACCAGTGCACCGGTATTGGTGATGCCCGATATGCAAAAGGAGTTTGTGGTCTATTGTGACGCATCTGGTCATGGTTTAGGATGTGTCTTAATGCACGGAGGACATGTTGTGGCCTACGCTTCAAGACAGCTTCGGAAACATGAGAGGAACTATCCAACACATGACTTAGAATTGGCAGCTGTTGTTCATGCTTTGAAGATATGGAGACATTACTTAATGGGAAAAAGGACGGAGATATATACAGATCACAAGAGCTTGAAGTACATATTTACACAGCCGGATCTTAACCTCAGGCAACGTCGCTGGTTGGAATTAATCAATGATTTTGATGTGGGAATCAACTACCATCCAGGCAAGGCTAATGTGGTCGCTGATGCTCTAAGCAGGAAGGGACAAAGCAATAACTTGTCAGTACAAGCCCTTCAACCCCAGCTATGTGAAGAGTTTGCAAGGTTAAATCTATGTCTAGTGTCTAGCACTGAAGCAGTTGCTATGGAAGTGGACTCAACCCTCGAGCGTGATATACGAGAAGGGCAGAAGAATGATGAGAAGGTCAAGGAGATCAAACAGTTGATGAAGAAGGGGAAAGCTCCGAACTTTAGAGAGGATGAACAAGGAACCTTATGGCTTGGAAAGAGGATTTGTGTTCCAGATGTCAAGGAGATTAAAGAGTTGATATTAAGAGAAGCTCATGACTCATCATACTCCATCCACCCCGGAAGCACCAAGATGTATCAAGACCTTAAAGATCGATATTGGTGGCATGGAATGAAACGGGATGTAGCCGAATATGTGGCCATATGTGATACATGTCAATTGATTAAGGCGGAACATCAAAGACCAGCAGGGTTATTACAACCAATCAAAGTGCCAGAATGGAAATGGGAAGAAATAAGTATGGACTTCATCGTGGGACTACCAAGAACACAATCTGGATATGATTCTATATGGGTTATTGTGGACCGTCTAACTAAAGTGGCTCACTTTATTCCTGTGAGAGAGACCTACAACGGCCCCAAGTTGGCGGAACTGTACATCTCCAGGATTGTATGCTTACATGGAGTTCCTAAGAAGATCATCTCAGACAGAGGCACTCAATTCACCTCAAGATTCTGGCAGAAGTTACATGAATCAATGGATACCCGTCTAAATTTCAGTTCGGCATATCATCCTCAAACTGATGGTCAGACAGAACGCACCAACCAGATATTAGAAGACATGTTGAGAGCGTGTGCTTTAAAGAATAGCAAGAGTTGGGACAAGAATCTGCCATATGCCGAATTTTCTTACAACAACAGTTATCAAGCCAGTTTGAAGATGTCACCTTTTGAAGCATTGTATGGGCGAAAATGTAGGACCCCGTTGTTTTGGAATCAAACTGGAGAAAGTCAAGTCTTTGGGCCTGATGTGTTACAAGAGGCTGAAAGGCAAGTACAAGAAATTCGGAAGAATCTAAAGGCAGCTCAAACAAGACAGAAGAGTTATGCGGATACCCGAAGACGCGATCTTACATTTGAAGTTGGTGACTATGTATACTTGAAGGTGTCCCCTATGAGAGGATTGCGAAGGTTCAAAGTAAGAGGCAAGCTGTCACCCCGATACATTGGCCCGTTCAAGATACTCGAAAGACGAGGTGAAGTGGCATATCAACTTGAGCTTCCGCCACACCTGGCAGATGTGCACAATGTGTTCCATGTGTCACAGCTTAAGAAGTGTTTAAGAGTGCCTGAAGAGCAATTGCCCATGGAAGCCGTGGATGTACAGGAGGACTTGTCTTATGTAGAGCAGCCTGTCAAAATACTTGAGACACTAGAAAAAGTCACGAGGAACAAAGTCATTCGCATGTGTAAAGTGCAATGGAAACATCATTCCGAGGCAGAAGCAACCTGGGAAAGAGAAGAAGCTCTCAAGGCGGATTTCCCTCATCTATTCTCTTAGAACGTCCGAATCTCGAGGGCGAGATTCCTTTTAAGGGGGGTAGAGTTGTAACACCCATATTTCATGTACAAAAATTTTCTCAAACCCTTGATCATTGTAGTATGCATTTTTTGTGTGAATTTTTGGTGTTCAAACGAGTAGCAAACGGTTCAAATTGAATTTGAATTCAAATCAAAAGAGAGAAAATGGAAAAAGAAAAAGAAAAGAATAAAACCCCCCCTGTTGGGCCGATTTCTCCCCCTGGCCCAATTCCCCTCCCCTCTCCCGCCGGCCCAGCCGAACCCCTCTCTCTCTCCCTTTCTGCGCGGTGGACCCCGCATGTCATCCCCGACCCCGCTCAACCGTCGCCCCCCTCTCCTTCCCGCGCCGCGCAGGAAACCACCCCCCCCCCCCCCCCCGCGCCCACGATCAAACACCCCCGAACCCACTTCTCCCGGCAGTTTTCGAGCGCCCTTCGAAACCGCACACCCCCTCCATACTTTAGAGGAGCCGACGCCCCATTTTCCCCTCTCCCCGAGCTCTCCCCGGAACCCTAGACCTCCATCACCGGTGAGTCGCCCGACGCTCGCGTTCCCGTCGCCACAGCCCTCCTCCTCCCTATTTTCTTGGCCTGACAAGATCACCTCTCCACCAGGAACACGCCGGGCAAGAAATCTAAGGGAGATCACCGAGGTTTCATCAAGTCCGACGAGGTCCGACGCCAACCGCCGCCCTCCCTCGTCGCCGACTCATCTCCGGTCAATTTCACGCCCCAACACTCCCCTAGGTGAGTTACCCTACCCCTCCTCTCTCGATCCATGTACTCGGCGCACAGAATTAGCGTAGAGATCGCCGTTTGGGTGATCTCCGGCGAGATCACCGCCGGCAACAGTCGGGCGCCGCCGCGCCGCGCGCGCGCGCCGATTAGGGGCGACGTGGCCCAATCTGGACCGTCGGTTTCACCCCTACGGCCACGATTAGAAGGCCGTAACGGTTCGGCAAAATAAAATCTGGGCCGTTCGCTTCGAATCCAACGGCCAGCATTCAAAGCACCTTTTCCCGCCGCCAGCTTTACACCCAGGCCCCTGCAAACTTAGTTGCTACCCCCTGTGCTTCTCGGTAATTCAAATCTAGCCCCCAGAAATCACAGACTAGCCCCTGGAACCTTAAAAATTGGTTTTAATCATTTAATTAAGCATTCTAACCCCTGTAATTTGGTAGAATAGTGGATTTAGGCCCTGTGCAGTGTAGAAAACTATTTAATTAACCCCTGGACTTTTATTTATTTGCTGAATAGGGTTTTTAATTGTATTTAAGGTATAGAAATTAGATAAAAATGATGAATAAGTGTAGGAATGCTATGAAAAATGTTTATAAATTATTTTATGCTGTGAATTAATTGTAGAGTTCAGATAAAATATATTTGGCCCCTGGATTAATTATTATAAAGGTTTTAAAATACATTTTTGCTATAGAAAATTCAATAAAATTGGTTTTAGGCTATAAGAAAATCCCAAAATTCTTGGAAAAATATAAAATGCATACTTTGACCATGATAAATGATAAATACCTCGTAGGGACGCATTAGTGTAGGATTTTGTGCCTATGTGTATGTGTGTATGCATTGTTTTGCGTGCCTTTACTTATTTAGCTTTATTCTATTCTTGCCATTGCTTGGGCATATATCTAGAGTCGTTCTACGACCCTAACCTCAACTTCCAAGACCAAGACTTCGTCAATTCTCAAGTCTCCAACGAAGGCAAGTGCCCTTGACCATCTTGTACCTATTTTAGGGACTTAGCTAGTTGCATGCTAATTAAATTGATGTCCTACTACATGTTTACATGCCCTGTTCCTTACCATTCCTTGTTACCTGAAATGGGTTGGGAAGTAGATAGGCTTTATTTATGCTTAGCCATGCTTAGATGTTGGGATTGGGTTTTCATACAAATGTTCTATGCTTGTGGGGAAAGGGTACACTCTCTGCAGAGATTTGGTAAAACTGTCATGACAGCCGTGCTCACGGACAAGAGCGGCTTGGGGCCAGTTCATAATTAGACTATGGTTGGGAAATGATGGTTCATTATGATTCAAGTACTTTCATTATCATTAATCATGTGTTGATTATTTATTGAATTATAATATTGATAATTGAAAGCTAAGGATAGGTTCTAAGCATAGTGCTAAGCCATATTTGGCCTTTCCTTGCTCTAGCCAATCATGTCATTCTCTTCCCGCACTTGCTGAGTACTCTATGTACTCAAGCGTTTAATTCTCCTTTAGAGTATGAAGAAGAAGAAGCTGCACCAGAGGACTTCTACGTCAACCCGGAGGATTTGGTCTAGGCTGGCGACCTCACGCGCAACGGCTGCCTGTGGAGACGAAGCCCACTTATCTATCTTGCTTTCTGTAGTGTTGAACTGTTTAGTGTTGTAAATATTTGTGGAGTGTATTTGTAGACCTTCGGGTCGTTCTGTAAGACTATTTATGTAATCGAACATGGCAATGTAATGGTATTTCACTTTCGTCAACGCATGTACGATTCAACTGATCCTGGCGTACATGTGGTTAGCGTCTGTTCATCTTTACGATGACCGGGCGTGACAACATCCTACGCTGGTACGGCTCGGCAGTTTTTTTTTCACCAAGGAGTGGGACCTCCTGTTCTCTGACTGCTGCTTGTATGCTCTGTCCTCGTCTCTCTCAGATCATTGCCCTCTTTTGCTCTCCTCCCAGCACCGGCCACAAGACAGACTTAATTTCAAGTTTGAAAATTTTTGGACTAAGGTCCCAACATTCCTAGAGACAGTCCAGCTCGCCTGGGAAAAGCCTTGCACAGGTGCTTCTGCGATGAATATCCTGGACAGGAAATTGAGGTTTACAGCTTTGGAGCTTTCCCGTTGGAGCAGCAGGCTCTTTGGCCAAGCTAGGCAGCAGCTACATATCGCCAATGAAGTAATAGCACGCTTGGAGGGCGCACAAGATTCCAGAGAGCTCACCGTAGAGGAATGGCTGCTCAACTCAAGGTTCGGGTTCTCGGGCTCGCGGCAGTTGAGCAGTCCAGGAGGCGACAAGCCTCACGCATTACCTGGTTACGGGAGGGTGATGCATGTATCAAGTTTTTCCACTTGAAGATGAATGGTGGAGCGCGCAAAAATTACATTGCCTGCCTTCGACAAGAGGATGGCTGCTACCTTTGGGAGCATGACCAGAAAGAGGCTGCTCTACACGGGCATTTTGCGGGCATCATTGGGACCAGACATCAGAGAGGATGAACTTTGGATTGGGACCGTCTAGCCCTTCCGCAAGTTCAATCAGACAGGCTGACAGTCCCTTTCACTGAAGAGGAGGTCCGTGCGTGTATTGCAGCCATGCCTGCGGAGAAGGCGCCGGGCCCGGACGGCTATACGATCACCTTTTACAGAAGCTGCTGGCCATTGATTAAAAATGAGGTGATGGAAGCTCTCCATTGCTTTTACAACCTTCAGGCAGGCCCTCTTCGCAAGCTAAATGGTGCAAACATAGTACTGTTGCAGAAATTTCAAGGAGCCGAGGCACCGGGTGATTTTCATCCTATAAGTTTAATCCATTCTTTTGCATAACTCATCTCGAAAATCCTTGCAACAAGGCTGTCAGAGTCCATTGACCATCTGGTATCAGTAGTACAAAGTGCATTTATTAAAAAACGACATATCCAGGAAAACTTCCTTTTTGTCAGGAATGTTGTGAGGCAGTTCTATCGGCAGGGTCGACCAATGTTACTGTTCAAGCTTGACATCTGGGAGGCTTTCGATTCCGTGTCTTGGGAATATTTGATCGAGATGTTGGGGAGTCGAGGCTTTCCTCGGCGATGGACAGACTGGCTCTCTTTACTTTGGTCGTCGTCGAGCTCCTCAGGTTGCCTGAACGGAGTCAAGGGACCGGCTATCCAGCATGAGCGGGGGTTAAGACAGGGAGACCCCCTCTCGCCACAGCTCTTTGTCTTAGCCATCGACTCACTGCACCGACTTTTTCAGTTAGCGATAGAGGATGGGATACTCTCCCCGTTACCTAGAAGACACTCCCATTTACATATTTCGCTGTATGCTGATGATGTCGTCTTGTTTGTAAATCCAGTCAGGGAGGATGTTCGAGCAGCCATGGATATTTTACAAAGGTTTGGGATGGCCACCGGGCTGCAAGTTAACTGGACCAAGACTTCGGTGCTGCCCATCAGGTGCGAGCAGCTCAACCTTGATGAAGTTCTGGGGACTTTCTGTGGACAGCGGCCTTCGTGGCCCATTACCTATCTCGGCTTACCGTTGCTCCCAGGGTGGATTCGACTCTCTCACTTGCAAGGGGTACAGGATAGAATTTCCTCCAAATTAGCAGGCTGGCAAGGGCATCTGCTCTCCTTTGGGGGTAGGCGTGTGCTGGTACACTCGGTGTTAAGCTCCATGTGTACGTATCTGTTATCTGCTCTTAAGGCGCCGAAAAAATTTCTGAAGGCCATTGACAAACAACGCCGCAGGTTCCTCTGGTCTGGTTCACGTCATCTGCATGGTGGTCAGTGTAAGGTGAATTGGGCGAGAGTCTGCAGGCCACTGTGCTATGGCGGCCTCGGCATCATCGATCTGGAGCGGTTCAGTAGAGCGTTGCGGCTCAGGTGGTTGTGGTTGTCTTGGCAGCATAGCGATAGACCGTGGTTCGGCATGGACTTGCCTGTCGACGACTCCGACATCCAGTTGTTTGCTGCAGCCACTACAGGAAAATCGATCATTTGTGACGGCTGATTTTATTTGCGACGACCAGCCGTCGCAAATAGCTTAAATTGCGACGGCCCGCCTCTGGCCGTCGCAAATAAGATGGCCGTCGCGAATAAGAGGTTATTTGCGACGGCTTTCGGACTGGCCGTCGCAAATAACCACTTATTTGCGACGGCCAACCCTAGGACCGTCGCAAATAACGGAGCCGTCGCAAATAAACCCTTATTTGCGACGGCCGGTCAAACGGCCGTCGCAAATAGGATTTAATTGCGACGGCCGTAAGTCGAGGCCGTCGCAATTAATACGGTCGTCGCAAATTAGGGCTTATATCGGGACGCTCCACCCCGACTCTTCATTTTCCTCATAACACCCCGCCACCGTGCCCCTGCCACCGCCGCCGCGCCCCCGCCGCCGCGCCCCCGCCACCCTGCCGCGCCCCCGCTGCCGCGCCCTGGCTCCGCCGCCGGCCCGCCGCCCTCGGCCCCGCCTCCGCGCCCGCCTCTGCGCCCGCCGCCCTCGGCCCCCACCGGCATCGCCTGCCTCCGCCTCCGGCCCGCCTGCCTCCGCCTCCGGCCCGCCGTGCCACCGGCGTCGCCGCCGCCGGCCCGGACCGCTGCGCCCGCGATCGGACCGCCGCGCCCCCGACCTTGAGGTCAGTGCTACTCCCCCCTGTTTTAGGGTTTTTTTTTCAGATGTAGCTAGCAATTTTGTTAAGAGGTAGTAGCAATTAGCTATAGTAGCTTAGAATAGCTTGTATAGTTTATTTAAGGATTGAATCACTTAATTATAGAAGATGTAATAAAAAGAGCATTTGCTAGTGCAGTTTTATGCATACGGCGAAAGAACTTGAGTGTGTGTATGTATGGGAATGATGCCATGTAATAGGCCGTCGCAAACTAAGTCTAATATCGGGACCCTTCGGCCCCGACTCTTCATTTACAATTCCCCACCGCCGCCGCTCCCCGACACCGCCGCCCCCAGCACGGCCACCGCCCCCGGCCCCCCGCCGCCCCTGCGCCCCGGCCCCGCCGCACCCTCACCATCGGCCCGCCGCGCCCCGACCCCGCCGCCCCCAGCGCGCCCACCGCCCCCAGCCCCCCGCCGCCCCTGCGCCCCCGGCCCGCCGGCCCCGCCACTAGCCGCTAGCCACGCCCCCGAGCCGTCGCAATTTAACTGGCCGTCGCAAATAATTGCCTTCATATGGATTGTTCAATCTTCGAATGATTGTTGATCGAATGAGTAGAAATTGTTGCTCGATCTTGATGTTAATTATGCTTAGTTGTTAATGATGTTGGTTATGCAAATTTGTTGATAATGTTATTGATTATGTAGATGTTAAGCATGCTTATGTTTTGCTTTAGTATTCTTAATGTTTATGTTCATTGCTGCTTATCGTTATTGAATTAAGTTATTAAATGTTCAAATTTTGATTAATTGACATAAGCGGGTTAAAACGATAATGTATCAGAAGAAATATCAAAAGAGAGAGGAGATATTCTACGCCATATCGCCTGCGGCGAGCATGACAGCGGAGGAGAGGCCGGCAGCGGAGGATGGCCCTGACTATGAAACTTTCAACTCTGACCCACTTTTCTCCTCACTCTCGTTCTCTTTCCTCATTCGTAAATGATTTATAAATGAACATGAGCAACGTAACCTATAGCAATTGATTACCCGTTTTGGATCGGCACGTCTCACATGCCATTGGCATGTGAGACGTGCAGGTTCGGAATTGTCCCTTTTTGGACAGCCTCGGAGTGACCGAGAGGGCGTGGCTTGTGACGAGACGTGGGTCCGGATTTGGACGAGATTTCGGTGGCGTAACCCTGTTGTTCTCTGCTGCACCATTTTTGGGCGTGCAGTGGAGAACAGCGGGGTTATGCTGCCGAAATTTCGTTCGAATCCGGATCACGCGTCTCGTCATGAGCACGCTCCGCTCGGTCACTCTTGGGTGGGTTTAGGATCTATCTGCCTAGGTTGTAGGGTCGTGACATAACACAACAATACATTAACGACAATTTCTTTCGCATTAAACTGCAGAGTCAAACATGGGTGAAGACCGCAGTTGGATGTATACTGGCTGGAAGAGCAGAAATGGTGGTCACTCCGATGAGTGGTTTATCAAGTTAGATCAATTTTTGGATCGAGCATTTTCGTTGTCAACGGAAGATATGGTGCGGTGCCCATGTACAAAATGCCGGAACACTAAGTTTTTGAGAAGATTGGAGCTTTCGTTTCACTTATGTCGAAATGGTTTCACTCCACAATATGAAGTGTGGACCTTCCACGGCGATACTAATTCTCGAGTCATAGCCGAAGTGGATGAGGATGATGATATAACAGAGGTTGATAGGATGGATGAGATGTTAGAAGCTCTTGAAGTGGAGGATGATGATATAACAGAGGTTGATAGGTTTCACTTCGAGTAAGTGTTTCTCCTATGTTTATGCTAATCTACATATTTTGCTACACATGTACTCTAAAAGATGTTTTTTCATGTTCAGCGACTTCCACAGACAATATTGGCCACATAGGCATCAACCTACGGCCAAACAAGTAGAAGCGATGCGAAAGGAAGGAATAAATGGGGGACAGAGTTTTCTATCTTGGTTTCGAGAATATGTAATATTCTCTCGTCTTCTATGTATTATAAATTACTATTATTAAAGAAGTATTATGTAATATTCTCTCGTCTTTTATAACAGTGTCGGACTCACAATGTCCATGAAGATTTGCTGCAGCTATCGTATGGATTGGTGAATGTTAGAAGCTATGGTCGATATGACGTAAATGGCTTCCGATTCCGTACAACTCATTTTGAAGCTCATCGTCTTCTCGCAGCAACATCAAATTCCGGTGTTGTGACGAGAGCAATGGACACTCAAGGGAATTTAACCGATTATTATGGTATCATTAACAAAATCCTTGAATTTACTTTTACCGGAAATAAGACCCTTCGAGTTGTCTTCTTTGACTGTGACTGGTTTGATCGTACTCATGGAACTCGAGAAAACCAATTTGGAATGGTGGAAGTGAAACATAAGGACCGACTACGGGGTTACGATACATTTGTTCTTGCGCATCAAGTTGAACAAGTGTATTATCTACCTTATCCATGCACGAAGCTCAGTGCTTGGTGGGTGGTATATAAGGTGAATCCTCGTGAGCGGCTATATACTCCTGGGGATGATGGTTACCATGATAGCGAAGACGTTGAAGAAGTGTACCAAGAAGAAGAGTTGCCAGACACTTTTATCGTCGAGCTTGGTGCAGGACTCGATCAATTAGTTGGAGATGTTGAAGACATTGAAGATGTAGAGGCATATGATACGCGAAAACGAAAATTAGAACAGGCCACGATGGAAGATCGTTGGGCTGGTTTAAGGAGTAGGGCACAGGCACATGACAATGATGTTGATGAATTTTGAAAGTGACTACAAGTAATGTTTTCTTGAAGATAGTAACATGAATTTTATATATTTTATTTGCATATTTACTAATTATCTAATTACAATAGGATGGCGTCAAAGAAGGGTAAGAAGGTGCCGCCGATGAGGGGGTTCTACCCCTCTAGACCTGAGGACGCTTTCGTTGGTGCCTCGTCGACTGGCAGCAGACGCTCTCAGCTGCTGGGGCATGTTCAGACCAGCTCTAGAGCTTCGTCACAGGTAAATGTCACTCGTTTTTGACAAATTCTTTAAATTCAAATTCACATTAAACTTACTTATGAATCATTTGAATGTTGTAGTCCTCACCGGCTGACTCAGAGGCTGCGGCACCTTCGGTGAGCCAGCCTTCAGCGAGGCAGCCCTCGGCCAGCCAGCACTCGGCGAGGCAGCCCTCGGCGAGTCAGCCCTCGGCGAGCCAGCCCTCGGCCAGCCAGCCCCCGGCTGGCGATGACTTTGTTCCTGAGGCCTTTGACTCGGCTGGTGAGGAGCCGTCTGGGTCACCTGACGTGGCGCCCCAGCAGACGCGGAGGACGAGGAGGACTCACTTTGTCAGTCCTCCCGCGGTCCCTTCACAGAGGATCGTGATTCGTCCAGTCGGAGACAGGTAATAAAAATTATAGTTTTCAATTTTAGTTTCTTTTGATTACTTAAGTAATGAATGAATGAATAAATATCTTACAGGGCTTGGGACGACTTGTCTTTCACCGGTGAGAAACACCAGAGACCGGTGAACGGTGTCCTCGGGTCCATAGTGCGTTTGCACTATCCCGGGGTCATCGACGGAGTGCCTGCTCTTTCGTGGGAGGACTACGCACGCGTCCATCACCAGGAGCACGGCAACCTTCAGGAGGCCGTATGGGCCGATTTTATGGTAAGTATGTTAAAAAAGTTTCTAAGTTACAACTCTTAAACTCTTTTAGTGCACATCTCTTCAATATATTCTTTATTGCAGGCAAGATATACTTTAGAGGACCCGGACGACCATCGCATGTTTGAGGATGCGAGGCGAGTGTTTCACTTCAACGCTGCCAAGGCGCTTCGACAAGCTTTGTCGAACGCCCGTGTTCAAATTATTAATGAGCACTTGAAGGCGAACCAGCAGCACGTGTTACACTTCCGGCAAGAGAGCGAGAGGCACCTGACGGAGGAGGAGTACGCGCAGGTACGTGGAGTGTAGTAAGTATTTTTTTCTGATAATGTCCTCGATGGTACTTTTAACGACTTTCAACTATGTGCAGGGCCACGTGAGCTGGTTGCAGGGTCGGAACGATGCATTTCGGGCCCTTTGTCGCTACTGGGCTAGCGACGAGTTTAAAGCTAAGTCCGGGAAGGCTCGAGACTGCAGAGGGGTGGAGGGGAAGAGCAGGCACGGGCAAGATAACCACTTGCGTTTAGCTAAACGCATGATAAGTGTGTGTAACTTATGTTTATATATTAATAATATATTGTTCGTACTAACATGTATTGACAGGAGCGCGAGACGGGGGTGCCGCCCACCCCTGCTGAGGTTTGGAAGAGAGGTCACAGGGACCCTTCTCAGCCGACGGGGTGCAGTCAGGCTGCAGCCGAGCGGTTGGTAAGTTTAGAAACCATTCATATTACATATAACTATATAGATTGTTGAACTTACACGATTTTATTGTTTTGCAGGCTAAGTACGGGGAGGAGGCTAGGAAGATACACGGCGAGGATTTCGATTGGGAACGTCAACCGATCGATCCTCAAGCCGCGTATGCAACCGGTGGTGGAAAAGCACACGGAAGGTGAGTTTGCAAGTCATTTTATCGTTTTCAATTCAAAGTATTCAAGATATTTTAATTTCATATTACTGACTCTCTTTTTTATAGGCTCGCCATATTCGACGGAGTTGTCGACTTGAGGGCAGGTAGACCTGCGAGAGGCAGCTCCACGCAGGCTTCGGGTACGGGAGGTCGCCGCTCGCAGAGGGACATTGAGATGCAGTCCCTCCAAGAAACTGTAGAAGAAAATGAAAGGCGACATGAGGAGGAAAGGAGGGCGATGGAGGCCACGATCCAAACCCAGGAAACAGCGTTGGCGCAGATGCGGGAAGCAATGGAGGTAACAATCTAAAAATTAAAATTCTCATTAATTCAGCTTAAATGACTTACTAATAGGTAGCATTTAATGTTTGCAATGACAGGCCATCGCTCGGGCGCAGGGTCTGGGAATCCAGCTACCGGTACTACCACCGGTCCTCCCAGGCGATCCTTCTTCAGCGGGTCAGGTAAGTCTCTATGTAATCCTTCTTCTCCAGCGTAATAAGATTGAGATAGATGAAAGAGACAGATAGTTAGATAGAAGAAAATGATTGAGATAGAAGAAAGAAAGAGATAGAAGAAAGGGAGACAGAAGAAAGAGTGAAAGATAGATAGAGTAGGATGGGAATGAAGAGAGAGTAAGATATAGATGGAGATAGAGAGAGGGGAAGATAGAGGGAGGGAGATGTAGATGGAGATAGAGGGAGGAAGATAGAAGGAAAAGGATAGCAATAGAGAGATAGAGTGAGCAAGAAAGATAGAGTGAGAGACAAAGAGAGAAATGAAAAGAGAGAGGAAGAGAGGGTCATCTAGATGAAGATAGAGGGAGAGGGAGGGAGAGAGATGTTGATGTATTTATATTCTAACTCTAAGTTTTATTAATTGCAGGGATCCGCGACGGCTGCACAAACGCCGTCGCCTTCGCTACCGCCGCCTGGATTGAGGGGCGACGACGACGACTTCGACTTCGGAGGTGGCTTCGGAGGTTAGATGGGCGAGTGAGCCCTTTTATTTACTTTGTTGATGACGATGTGAGATGTATCAGAATTTTAGTTTGTGATTGTGATGATGTTTGTGTATGCTGTGTATATACTGTGTATATTGTGTATATTGTGTTTGTTGTGATTCTGGCCATCGAGCCGGGTAGTGTTTTCTGTTTTTTTTAAAAAAAACCTTATTTGCGACGGCTTTTTATACAGTACCGTCGCAAATAAGAGTACAAGCCGTCGCAATTAAACCACAGTTATTTGCGACGGCCAGGCCGTCGCAAATAAGAATTAATTGCGACGGCCTGGCCGTCGCAAATAGAGTCGTGGGTACCGGAGGAGGACACGTGGGCCCTGTCCTCTGAACTTATTTGCGACGGCCAGGCCGTCGCAAATAGTGGCCCTTAATTGCGACGGCTATGCCGTCGCAAATAAGCTTTAATTGCGACGGCTGGGCCGTCGCAAATAAGTTCGCGGGGCCCACCAGCCCGCAGCAACAACTTGCGACGGCCTCTCCTAGCCGTCGCAAATAAGTTTATTTGCGACGGTGGCCGTCGCAAATAAGCTTATTTGCGACGGTCGAAAGCCGTCGCAAATAAAGAAAGCCATCGCAAATAGCTTATTTGCGACGGCATCTGGCTTATTAGCGACGGCTTCGGCCGTCGCAAATCGTCGGGATTCCTGTAGTGAGCCACAATGGTCTCGGTTCGGGACGGCAAGAAGGCCAGTTTCTGGCGCTCCAGTTGGCTGGACGGTATGGCCCCTGCGGCTTTGTTTCCAAACCTGTACAAAGTAGCCAAAGGAAAAAAATCATTATGTTCATCTTGCGCTTCAGGGTGACAGATGGATGCATGATTTAGCGCCCAGCATTACAGCCAACCTCCTGCTCCCTTTCCTGAGGTTATGGGTATTAGTGGACAATGCACGGCAAGAGCCAGATCTAGCGGACGACGATCAAATTACTTGGGTTCTCTCCTCGTCTGGTGTTTACTCCACCCGATCGGCATACCTCATGCAGTTCCAGGGGAGTATCCGCGCGGATTACTGCGACATCATTTGGAAGGTATGGGCTCCAGCAAGGTATAAGTGCTTCTTATGGCTTCTCCTGCAGAACTGGATTTGGACAGCGGATCGTCTGCAACGGCGGGGTTGGCCGAACAACTATTTGTGCGCACTGTGCTACCGCAACTTGGAGACGGCTGCTCATCTGTTCCGTGATTGTCCGATAGCTGGAGAGATTTGGGCACGTCTAAGCCACAAGGTCCATGTTCATCGCCTTCATCCATCGGCCTGACAGTTAGAGTTGCCGCTGCAGGAGTGGTTTGGCAGCCTGGCACCCCCTCCACGGCTGTCATTTGACAAAGGCCTTCACACATTGTGCATTGCAGTTATCTGGACTATATGGCGGGAGCGCAACGGGAGGATTTTTCAAGGCAAGGAAACATCCGTAGATGACCTTATGGCGGTACTGGACAATGATCTCTCCTTATGGTGTGCCGCTGGCTCCAAACACCTGGCTCTGCTGCTGGCACAACCTCATGACTCGTAATCCTTCTTTCTTCTCCCTACCTCCACACCTAATGTAATTCTACTTCTTTCTCTTCTGGTTCTTTGAACCCATGTACAGTTCAACATCTTGCTTATGTTAATGAATGCCGGTTTCCGGTTTTCAAAAAAAAAAACGCAGGGCCAAGCTTGCTTGGATGGATTTTCGGCCCGTCCTTGATAGGCCGGCCCAAGAACGTCTAGTGTGGATCCGCGGCACGTGTTGAAGGTGTGGCTCGTCCTGCAGCGCCCAAACCGCCTCGGTTGCGGACACGGCTTCCATACTCCCGTTCGGTGCTCTCATGCGTCCCGCTGATGTGTTATAATTTCATTGGTCTTTTCATTAATGTTTATATTAACTACTATACCTTTTACAACAAATGAGAATATGACACATCAGCGAGAGTACGTATGAGAGTACAAATGGGAGTATGGAAGTCTCATGGCCAGTTACTGAGCTTCGTGGACCACAGTACTCACTCACGGCAGATGGTCTTGGCATTTGAGCATCGATGAATGAAGGATCCTGTTCAGCTTCTCTACAGTTGTAGTAGTACACAGTCGTATTCTTCTCTGAATCTATTTAATTTGTTTGATTCGTCGTGTGTGTACGTCGAGCGATCAGACATGCGTCAAACAATGACCGCTTCATTTCGATTCCCTCCGGCAACTCAAAGAACCAAGGCGCAACAACATGTGCTCGATCACTTGGAGACAGATCTGCATCGCATGTGATCCGGTGCAATGCGAGCGTGTGTCAAATCGTATAGTATATCGTCAGAACCTCGCCGTGGTGAAGTGTAACACCCGATATTTTCTCCCTTACCTCTCTCTCTCCTTTCCACTGCCATGCGGGCCTGACTTGTCATCTTCTCCCTCCTCCAACCGTCACCCAACACCATGTAAACATTCTGTCGAGCAGTTGGCGTGCGAGGCGCGCTCCGACAACCGTCGCGCCGATTCACACCCATCCCGTGCCTCTTCCCTCATCACCCACGTTCCATGGCAACCGCACAACACCGAGCAACCGTTTCCCCTTCAAATACTCGTTCGCTCCACGCCCCACATTCTCTCCACCCCGAAAACTAGCCACCACCATTGGTGTCATCGTTCCCGGTGATTCGCCCGCTATTTCCCCATTTTGTCGTGCCACACATGCTCGCCGTGCTCTAGAACGTCTCCCAGGCAAGATGTCGATGAAGAACCGTCGCCGTGACGTGCATCTAACGAAGTTCCACGGTCTCCATCGCCTTGTGTCGTTGCTGCTCCTTCTCTACACCATTTCAGACTCCAAAACCCTCCTAGGTGAGTTCGCAGTGCCCCTCTCCTTCTTTTTCAGTGATCATAGCCACGGATTAGGCCCCCTAGGCGTGGTTCGGCGAGCTCACCATGCCATCCATGGCGGTGCAGCCTCCTGGTGGCTGGAGGTTGAAGAAGCATAAGGCTTCTTTTGCTTTCTAGCCGTTGGATCATGCCACAATGGCCCAGATTAGAAGGGCGAAGGGGTACTCCCTCTGGTCCACCACGGACATAGACCCGCCCATTATTCTCTTGGTCCATGAGGCATGAACCCGGTTCACCAATTTTTGTATATGAAAATAAATAAGAAAAAGAAAGGAAAATGGAGATTTGCATTTAAGCCCTTGTAGTTTGAGTTAAAATTAAATATAGGCCCCTGATCATATGAAAACACCCCTAGCCATTATTTTAATTATGTAAATAATCTGAAAATATGTAAACCTGCATTTAAGCCCTTGGAACTCTATAAAATACTACTTTTAACCTATGTCCTATATTGAAAAATTACAAAACAACCCCTGGACTTTAGATAAATTAGATTATACTTTTTATTATCACTGTTTTATCGGAAAATTCCGATAAATATAATTAAATTGCAGAAAATATATTTAATACATAGAAAATTTTTTTAAATGATAAAATAAATCTAAAAAATATAGGAAAATGGCTATAAATCTTTTTATACTAAAATAAAATTTGTAGAATTCATATAAAGTATATTTTGATAATAGAAAATTTAATAAAAATGCTTTTAGCTATAAATAAATATTAAAAATAGAGAACAAATATGGAAATAGTAAGGAAATAGTTTATAAAATGTTGTATGTTGAAATAAAATTTATAAAATGCATATAAAATATAGTTTGGCTATAGAAAACTCATTAAAAATGTTTTTACCCTGTAAATAAATACTAAAAGTGGAAAATAAATGGTAAATGCATTTCTTTAGATATGAAAAATAATAAATCACTCATAACTCCGATTTAAATCATAATCATAACATATTTCAATTATAATACTTATATTGCTTGTATGGTGTATTGTTCTTGATTGTTTTTATTTCTTTTTTTGACGGTAGTTTATACGCACTCGTATTTTGACGAAGAAGCGACATGAAGATATGAAGACAAGAGTTCAATCAAGAGACTGAGCAGCTATTCAATGAAAGGCAAGTGCCCTTGATCATCTTGCACCTTTTTAAGGGTTTAGTTAGTTGCATGCTAATTAATATGAATCCTATGCTATGCCCTGTTGTTTTACCTTATTACCTTGTCGCTTGGGTTATGGAAAGGAGGTACTTGGGTATTACTTTACGCTTGCCATGCATAATAGTTGGGTGGGAAAGCATTGACCATATTTATTACTCATGACTTATTATTATGATTATGATGTTGGAAATGGATTGTAGTAAATAGGAATCTGGCGGGTTGGGTTGAATGGTATGGTGCAGTACGCACGAGACCTGGGATTTGGGGATTGAACCTTGCCGGATTCTAAGGACCAGTTTATGGAGTAGCCACTAAGCTATACAGTATCGCCACAAGACTGAGTATGGGGCAGCTTGGTCAATTAATTAGGTCTCTCCCGATATAGTGCTGGTAGTTGGATAGTGCGGGGAATTGGTTCAGCATGTCTGCCTTCTGATCCGCATGGCTCAAGAGGGGGCTTCTCCTGGCGGAGGTAAAATGGACACTAGGAGCTGGAGCGGTGAAACCTCAGAGGGCCGGTTACTAGTCGGGAGGACCTTTGTAAAGACCTCGTAGTGATCTCCTGGCCACACACCTACGGAAGTGTGTAATGTGGGTTGCGCACCACTGGCATCAGGGAGGTTTACTTAGTCCACCTAGCAACAGGGGATGAAATCACGACTTGGGGGTAAAGGATACATTCTCTGCAGAGATTGAGAAACTGTCATGACAGCCGTGCTCACGGACAAGAGCGGCTTGGTGTCGAATTCATAATTAGTCAATGGTTGGAATGGTGGTTGGGATAATGCTTGGAATTGATGTTGATATTATTATAATTATTATTACTGTTATTACGGTTGGGAATTACTCACCTAGATGTAGGTTGCTAATGAAAGCTAAGGTTAGGTTTAATGCTTAGTGCTTAAACCACTATCAGCCTTTTCCTTTGATTTTGGCCTTCATGTCATCTATTTCCCACACCTGTTGAGTACCACGAGATGATACTCACACTTGCTTTGTTGTATTTTTAATATGCTGCTCAGTGAAGAGAAGATCTAATGAGGACAATGACAAGTGAAGACGGTGCATAGGTCGCGTTGCTGCCAGTCAATTTTCCTGTGGTTGTCCTAATTTTTTTCCTCTTCCGCTGCTACTTCAAAACCCTTTTGAAGGTATAAATGTTGTTTGCATGTGATATAAAACTGTTTATCATTTTTGTCATACATGTATGGTGAAACTGATCCTGGCATACATGTATTTTGCAGCTGGTTTTATGCTTAATGAAACCGGGTGTGACAAAGTGGTATCAGAGCTATATGTTGACTCTAGGCATGTGACCCTAGTTAGAATGGACATCTTAGACTCTCCTTTGACCTTGCTCATGAAGACGAAGCTTCGAATCGACTAACAGGAGCTTGAAGATCGACGTATGAGGACTACGCGAATGAAGAAGAAGACTCTTGAAGACTATCACACATCACTTGCTTAGGTCCCCTTTATTTAGCAAGTGAGGCCTATGTCTTCCTCACAACGAATAGAACACGTTGCTTGATGTATTGCATTAGATTTACAAGAATAACAACAATAAATTTATAGTATTTGCCTGTTTAAGGGGGGTAGCCGGCCGCTAGTAAATCGTATCCCCTCTCTTTAGTGCAACCCATTTGAATCTCGTCGGCGAGATTCTTTGTAAGGTGGGTGGGATTGTGACCCTCATATATATAAAAATTAAAGAAATAATACAAATACAAAAATAGTAATCATGACAATGCATTTAACATGAAAGACTTTAAACTTGAAACCACAAAGGAAATTAGGCCAAATTCAAAATAATAAAAAGGATAAGATTAAGAGTAGTAATATATAAGAGCATAAAATAATATGTGGTGTTGTGTGGCAATACTTTTAAATTAAGACAATCTGACACATTTTGTGAGAAAAATGTAAATTATAAGTGTAGAGAAAATGTTAAATTCAAATAAATTTAGAAAGGACAAAGAAAGCTTTACCAAACCTAGTAACACCCCATTTAAATAATAATAGTGTATATAATAGTAGTAATAATATATATATATATATATAATAAAGTGTAAAATATAGTAGTAACAAAATATTTTCTTAAAACAATTTTAACAAGATCATCATGTTTTTATTCTTGCATTGTGTGAGATATTAAACTTTGAAAAATTCTAGAATAAAGATTTCAAGACCAAATAAAATAATAGAATTATAGAAAATACTTTTGATGGGGTAATTCACTGGGTAACATTCGATTAACAAAAACTTAGATCTACTTCATAGTCCAACCTTCTAGAATCTCGGGGCGAGATTCTGTTTGAGGGGGGTAGAATTGTAACACCCGATATTTTCTCCCTTACCTCTCTCTCTCTCCTTTCCACTGCCATGCGGGCCCGACTTGTCATCTTCTCTCTCCTCCAACCGTCACCCAACACCATGTAAACATTCTGTCGAGCAGTTGGCGTGCGAGGCGCGCTCCGACAACCGTCGCGCCGATTCACACCCATCCCGTGCCTCTTCTCTCATCACCCACGTTCCACGACAACCGCACAACACCGAGCAACCGTTTCCCCTTCAAATACTCGTTTGCTCCTCGCCCCACATTCTCTCCACCCCGAAAACTAGCCACCACCATTGGCGTCATCGTTCCCGGTGATTCGCCCGCTATTTCCCCATTTTGTCGTGCCACACATGCTCGCCGTGCTCTAGAGCATCTTCCAGGCAAGATGTCGACGAAGAACCGTCGCCGTGACGTGCATCTAACAAAGTTCCACGGTCTGCATCGCCTTGTGCTGTTGCTGCTCCTTCTCTACACCATTTCAGACTCCAAAACCCTCCTAGGTGAGTTCGCAGTGCCCCTCTCCTTCTTTTTCAGTGATCATAGCCACGGATTAGGCTCCCTAGGCGTGGTTCGGCGAGCTCACCATGCCATCCATGGCGGTGTAGCCTCCTGGTGGCTGGAGGTTGAAGAAGCATAAGGCTTCTTTTGCTTTCTAGCCGTTGGATCATGCCACAATGGCCCAGATTAGAAGGGCGAAGGGGTACTCCCTCTGGTCCACCACAGACATAGACCCGCCCATTATTCTCTTGGTCCATGAGGCATGAACCCGGTTCACCAATTTTTGTATATGAAAATAAATAAGAAAAAGAAAGGAAAATGCAGATTTGCATTTAAGCCCTTGTAGTTTGAGTTAAAATTAAATATAGGCCCCTGATCTTATGAAAACACCCCTAGCCATTATGTTAATTATGTAAATAATCTGAAAATATGTAAACCTGCATTTAAGCCCTTGGAACTCTATAAAATACTACTTTTAACCTCTGTCCTATATTGAAAAATTACAAAACAACCCCTGGACTTTAGATAAATTAGATTATACTTTTT
Organism: Tuctoria greenei; assembly: GCA_036927565.1. NCBI lineage: Eukaryota > Viridiplantae > Streptophyta > Magnoliopsida > Poales > Poaceae > Tuctoria > Tuctoria greenei. The sequence continues at coordinate 31,733,707 of JAYESD010000005.1, read as the reverse complement.
GTTATCACTGTTTTATAGGAAAATTCCCATAAATATAATTAAATTGCAGAAAATATATTTAATACATAGAAAATGTTTTTATATGATAAAATAAATATAGAAAATATAGGAAAATGGCTTTAAATCTTTTTATACTAAAATAAAATTTGTAGAATTCATATAAAGTATATTTTGATAATAGAAAATTTAATAAAAATGCTTTTAGCTATAAATAAATATTAAAAATAGAGAACAAATATGGAAATAGTAGGGAAATTGTTTATAAAATGTTTTATGCTGAAATAAAATTTATAAAATGCATATAAAATATATTTTGGCTATAGAAAATTCATTAAAAATGTTTTTAGCCTGTAAATAAATACTAAAAGTGGAAAATAAATGGTAAATGCATTTCTTTAGCTATGAAAAATAATAAATCACTCATAACTCTGATTTAAATCATAATCATAACATATTTCAATTATAATACTTATATTGCTTGTATGGTGTATTGTTCTTGATTGTTTTTATTTCTTTTTTTGACGGTAGTTTATACACACTCGTATTTCGACGAAGAAGCGACATGAAGACACGAAGACAAGAGTTCAATCAAGAGACTGAGCAGCTATTCAATAAAAGGTAAGTGCCCTTGATCATCTTGCACCTTTTTAAGGGTTTAGTTAGTTGCATGCTAATTAATATGAATCCTATGCTATGCCCTGTTGTTTTACCTTATTACCTTGTCGCTTGGGTTATGGAAAGGAGGTACTTGGGGATTACTTTACGCTTAGCCATGCATAATAGTTGGGTGGGAAAGCATTGACCATATTTATTACTCATGACTTATTATTATGATTATGATTATGATGTTGGAAATGGATTGTAGTAAATAGGAATCTGGCGGGTTGGGTTGAATGGTATGGTGCAGTACGCACGAGACCCGGGATTTGAGGATTGAACCTTGCCGGATTCTAAGGATCGGTTTATGGAGTAGCCACTAAGGTATACAGTATCGCCACAAGACTGAGTATGGGGCAGCTTGGTCAATTAATTAGGCCTCTCCCGATATAGTGTTGGTAGTTGGACAGTGCGGTGAATTGGTTCGGCGTATCTGCCTTGTGATTCGCATGGCTCAAGAGGGGGCTTCTCCTGGCGGAGGTAAAATGGACTCTAGGAGCCGGAGCGGTGAAACCTCAGAGGGCCGGTTACTAGTCGGGAGGACCTTTGCAAAGACCTCGTAGTGATCTCCTGGCCACACACATATGGAAGGGTGTAATGTGGGTTGCGCACCACTGGCATCAGGGAGGTTTACTTAGTCCACCTAGCAACAGGGGATGAAATCACGACTTGTGGGTAAAGGATACATTCTCTGCAGAGATTGAGAAACTGTCATGACAGCCGTGCTCACGGACAAGAGCGGCTTGGTGTCGAATTCATAATTAGTTAATGGTTGGAATGGTGGTTGGGATAATGCTTGGAATTGATGTTGATATTATTATAATTATTATTACTGTTATTACGGTTGGGAATTACTCACCTAGATGTAGGTTGCTAATGAAAGCTAAGGTTCGGTTTAATGCTTAGTGCTTAAACCACTATCAGCCTTTTCTTTTGATTTTGGTCTTCATGTCATTTATTTCCCACACTTGTTGAGTACCACAAGATGGTACTCACACTTGCTTTGTTGTATTTTTAATATGCTGCTCAATGAAGAGAAGATCTAATGAGGACAATGACAAGTGAAGACGGTGCATAGATCGCGTTGCTATCAGTCAATTTGCCTGTGGTTGCCCTAATTTTTTCCTCTTCCACTGCTACTTTAAAACTCTTTTGAAGGTATAAATGTTGTTTGCATGTGATATAAAATTGTTTATCATTTTTGTCATACATGTATGGTGAAACTGATCCTGACATACATGTATTTTGCAGCTGGTTTTATGCTTAATAAAACCGAGTGTGACATGAAGTTATGCTCGATCAATCTCCGTGATACTCCTATTATCATTAAACATCAGGGCCCGCACGCACCAGGATTTCCAGATGCGGTTCTTGCATGTAGACCTCCCTCCGGTTACCAGATGCGTTTTATTAGTTCCACGTCTCATTTTACCAGGAATGCGCATGATCCTGGCCGCCTACGACGAATTCCCACGCGCAGGCAGCACCCGTGAAAAGGGAGAAGAGATCGTGCACGCGCCGCGCCGGCAGATAGAAGGCACCGATCCAACCAAGCGTCGACGACGAGAGGTCCAGGACGCGCGACGGCAGGGGTCGGCAAAAGCGTGCGCGCACGGCCGATCGACCGAAGCTTAATTCAAAAGCCCGGGCTGGAGAGATCCGAACAAAACGCGAACCTACGCGGGCTTTGCTTCAGCTTCAGCACGTGTGCCGGTCCTATTGCGTCGCGGTGTGCTTTCCGCGCAGGATCTTACGCTAGGCATCTCGTTGTCGGCGTGAGTCAATCCTGCGCACGCACGGACCAGTTGATCGTCAGACAGAGACAGGTGCTGCCGCAGCTTAGTGCGACGCTGACGGTGCAAGTATATTCAAAGCTGCGCATCCAGGCCGACTGCTGGTCGTCCAGTGGACGCCGGTCTCGGTACACCCATCTGTGATCTGTTCCGCTCATCTCATCCATCGGTACTACAGCTTTTCTGTGCTAGCCCATCGCACCTCATCTCTCTCTATCATCGATCATCTCCTGGCCCGGACGGATAAAAAGCTTCGATCGTTCGAGCTAGGGCTAAGATATGTATGGCCTACTACACCTTTGGCCCTCCTGCTCCTCACGTGGCTCCGCTGTTCTGTCGCTCGTTCGTTTGTTCGTGGCCGGTCCATTGGTACGGGCCATCTTGATACCGGTTCTCTTTGTTAAGCTATTATTCACCAATCAGTTGTTATAAAAAACTTAAGCTGATAAGAAAAAAAAATAGATAATTCACTTATATTTTAACACTCTTAATGCTATGGTGGATCGTTGATCCAAAGTAACTGGGCCTTCTTATCCGACCAATCTTCCGTTTAAGCGTTCACCTTCTCGCTTCTCTTCTCTTTTACTACCGCCAATCTATAATAATTGTTGTTTCCGACAAGAAAAAAGAACTAACAATGAACTCGTTATGGCTGTCTTAACGATAAATAATTTGAGGCCGGAGGCAGTATTCTACTACCTACCTACTTGCCTGCGGCCGAAAAAGAAGCTAATAAGGCAACCTCGTTTCGACACTATCCAACCATCATCGTCGTCTTTGCCCCCGTCGAGGTGCATTTTGCTGCAGCCATACGCGTGCTTCGATAGGCCCGTGCATTTCAAGCACTACTAGCAAATGAAGTCGCGTGCATGCACCGACCTTTTCTTGTTTTCCTTGGGGAAATTAGAGCTGCTGTAGTAAACCGCTCATCTTTGTTGCCCAAACAAATCTTCATATCCGGTTTTGGTTTTCAAATCGCAAAGTAGTGGGCTAAAGCAGGAGCAGTCAGTGCTGTAATATATCCTAGTAGATGACATATCCATCTAGTTAGCTTTTCTGCACGGTGGGCGTGTACATCCTAGATAGCTTATATATGTTATCCCTCATGCTTCTACATGTTTTTCTATATTGTTAGATGCAAAAGATAACAACTTTGAGTGGTTCTTAGGTTTAACAGATATTCAGATGTAGGGACATCATTGGAGTTTGAAGGGACGATCGATTAGACTTCTGTCCCTTGCTGCAATAAACATTTTCTGAAATGCTAGCAATGTACACCCGTTGCGGCTGTTACCTCTTGGATTTAATTTTTAGCGAAAAGTCTAGTGTATATATGATCAGGTCGATTGGTTGGGATCCGGTTTCTCAATGGAATTATTTCTGGTTTCTTAAAGAAACAGAAACTAGAAAGTGTTATTAATTGCTAATTAGCAATTGTGAGTCCATAGCCTGAAAACATCAGGCGAGAACATATGGGCATTTTTTTCCATTAGGCCCGGCGCAGCGGCGCTCCCTAGAGCCCGTTGATATTTCACCGAAATCAGAGGTCACCTATGCGAGGCTGGGGATCGAACCCAGCCGGTAAGGAGCGCAGTCAGCTCCTCTACCACCGAGCTAACAGCCAGTTCGCATAGATGGCAGATTTTGCTGGTAGATTCGCAAAACAGTCGTTTACCACTGTCGTCCAAACAGTTCTTTGTCACGGTGAGTCTGATATCACTAGCCAGCCAAAATTAAAGTTCAACTCAAACTTAGAGTTGGTTGTAGTTCAATAATTTACCGGTTCTGAAGTTTTACATATCCTAGAACACTACGTAAAAAACGCAAATAGGAGACAAAGACTAGAAACGAGCGCAAATGCGACCGTCATTGATAGGGTAAACGAGGCGAGTTCGCCTCAGCGAGGATGCTTGCTTCACGAAACAAAGGTGCGGCTAAACGTAAAAGGAGACGAGATACTATAAGACGTGTCTCATTTAATGAAATATCCGAGACAAGCGCGATCCTTTAACAAACGGGAGACGAGCGGCTAACCAAGCGTGCCTCCTATTTGCAAAAGAAATGAGACAAACTTTACATAAAGCTGTCTCATTTGGCTTCAGTTACAAACAGACATGAACACCGAACAAATGTAGAGCACATTCACTTAATAACTAAATAATCATTCCAATGTAGAGTATCTTCACTGTAGTATTTTAAATCTAAAAAATAATTAAATCCTTCCTTATGAATTGTATTCCTGAGGAACGCGCCAAACACATTCATTCATTCACAGTTGCACACACAAGCTAATATTCATTCACACAGATGAGCACAGAGAATACATTCATTCATTAACAATATATTACAAAACATAAGAAAAAAGTACAAGACACAAGAAAAGAAAAACAACATCAACTAAAAACAACAAAGAGAAGACGAACGAAGAGAAGAGGAGAGACTGATGGCGCGTCTTATATAAGGAGATGCAAAATAGAGACGAGCTTAACAATGAAGTGCGTCTCCTTTTCTCGACGTCTCCCTCTCCTCTGCTAAAAGGGAGACGCGGCTAACGGAAAAGCACGTCTCCTATTCCCCACATCTCCTTAGCTTTGCTATTTTCTCCATTTTACTTCGGTTCACTATTGATATCACACATCACTGAACTTAGAACATATTTACTTGATAACTAAATCATTCATTTGTCTAGAAAAATTCAAATCCTTCCTTTTGATTCCTGAGGAACACGCTGAACACACTACACATTCATTCATTCATACAGTTGAACACACAAGATAATATTTATTCACATAGATGAACACAGATAAATTTCATTCATTAACACAATATACTACAAAATACAAGAAAAAAGTACAAGAAGACACAAGAAAAAAAACATCAATCTAAAACAAAAAAGAAAAATAAATCCTACTCCTCCTCCTCCAGTGGCGACTCCGGCGCCGGGGCAACATGAGCCTCGACCGGTTGCTCCGGCTGCACTGGCTATGCAATCCTGAGACCGAGGTTCCTCTCTGTCCCCGCCACCAGATTCTCTTTACTGCAGCCCTCGGCGCCGAGCATCTGGACCATCGTCTCGAACAAAATGTCAAGACAATCGACCACTCCAGTGAGGGTGTAGAGGTAGTGTCCGATGGTACCCATTCCAGTAAAATCTGGAAGGCTACCTAGACCCAAGGAACTCATGATGCGAGACGTACTGTTGTACGCCTCTTGCGCCATAACGAGGTGTCGCTCGGTGTTGAGCCTCTCGGGGGAGTTGAAAGTCGCCTAGAGGGGAGTGAATAGGCAATATGACCTGAAATTGCTTAATCAAACGAGGTTAAAACTCTGAGGCCGTACTAGCCTGGTCAGGGCCAGACTAGTCCGCTCAGCACATGATGAAAACCTAAAAACTTAATTTCAACAAGCTGTTTGCAAAATTTTGGTTCACGAAAGATAGATGCAATGTCTAGCAACCTAGTACAACTTAGATTAACAAGTGTAAGCAATTAGGTTACAAGATTTCAACGAAGATCAATACAAAGAAAGATATGAACCCTAATAGGAATTCTATATATCACCGAAAAGTAAAGCGAGGAGAGACACGATTTATCCCGTGGTTCAGCTCCATAAAGAAGCTTACATCCACGTTGATAAGTCCACATAAGGACCATGTCTCACTTGACCCTCTTCTCACCAAGCCACCACAAATGGCCGACTTTGTTTCCACTATAACAAAGCGCAATCACCGAGTTTTTGGGGCTGCTCACAAGTTGAGGCTCCCACATATCAATACAACAAGGAGCACACGAAGCTCAACCCACACAAGCCACAAAACACAACACCAAGTGCAAGAGATCAAATCGAGAGCCAAAGCACGATGATCTTCCTTCACTCTCCTTCCCAAACCGTAATCTCCTCAAGATTTGGTTTTAGAGGGCAAGTAGGCAGAGTAGAAGGCTTTGGAAGGCTCAAAGATTGTTGTGGTGGCACTAGGGTTCAAGATCCTCTAAATAGGAGTTGGGGTTCCCCTTTTTTATAGGGGTCCCGACAACTAACTGTTGCCAATAACTCAAATCGGGACTAGTCCAGCCTCTTGGGACCACCGACAGTTCAACGTCATCGATCGACAAAAGAGGTGACGTCCCTGCCAAACGTTTGAATTTCAAACGGTCATGGCAACCTGGACTAGTCCGACCATAAACGACTAGTCCGAAGTTGGACATAATGCTTTAGTCTGGCTGAAAATGGACTACTGTGGGAGAGCCCGGACTAGTCCGGCCCATGAGGCGAACAAGTCTGGCCTCCCAGGACTTAGCTTCGGGATCTCACACTAAGGCCAAAACAGACTAGTACATATGAAAACGGACAAGTCCGAACTTAGACAGAAACATTTAGTCCGTACCAAAATGGACCATTCCGGAGGGGTCCGGACTAGTTCGACCTTTGTGGCAGACAAGTCCGGCCTCCCAGGACTTAGCTCCACAAACTCTCACCAAGGAAGAACGGACTAGTCTATACCCATACGGACAAGTCCAAACTTGAACAGAGACCTTTAGTCTGTCTCCAAACAGACTAAACTGGCCACCCGCACTAGTCCGGCCTGAGGCTCGGACAAGTCCAGTCCCTGGGAATTTTCTCTCAAAAGATTCTCACTTAGGTTTTTATCTCAACCTCCACTTTGGGCCCTCTTTGATGATCTCAATGCACTTGATACACACACCCTCACACTGATATGGCTAAACTCAACACAATAGAAATCCTAATTTCTATGCTTAAGTCTTCGACGCCCGTTTCAACCTTTTCCTTTTTGAGGGATTTTGTCTCATTTCAATCATCACACCTATGCTTAAGATCAACTCAGATCATCAGTCTCTTAATTGCCATCATCAATTATCCAAAACCCACAGGGATGCCTAGATGCACTTTCAATCTCCCCCTTTTTGGTGATTGATGACAACACATTAAGCTTTAACAAAAAGGATATTAATTGGTTTTCATAAAATGTATTTATATAAGTAACTCCCCCTCAATGTACGCATTAAGAATAAAGAAATTGAGAGAGTTATCATACATATACATGTTATGGTGGGGTTCCTAAGTGATGTGTTCATAAATTGTGATAAGACAATGAATATGAGTGATAAATAAGTCATTTCAAGCATCACATCATAATTAAGCATAGCAAACATTGTAAAGTGCATACAACCCATAATATATTAAGTCTTACACAATATAAATGCGAGAGTTTTTAAAACATAATACGATCAAAAGAGACAACAAAAATAACACTAAGTACCTCCTTCCAATCTCTTCCCCTTTGGCATCAAGACACCAAAAAGGAAAAGAGAGGAGGAGAGCCCTGAGATCTAATCTTCATCGTCGTCGTCGTGCCCTTGTTGCTGCTCATTGTCGCTCTCCCTAGCCTCCGGATCTTTGGTGTCTTGATCTCTTCTTCGGAGGGTGCCGCCATGTAGATGCCAACATCACCAAATTGAGAGAGTTCTTTGGCAGTGAACTCGGGGAATGGAGTCAACTCTCCATCACTCTCCGTGGTGGGAGACATGGAAACCTCGAGCTTGTCACACATTGCCTTGGGGTATTTCTCTTGGCGAAGCTCCATGCGACGATGCTGAACTTCCACCTTCCGGTAAGAGGCAAAAATTGACTTGAAGCACTTGAAGAAGCCACTTTCGGAGATTTGATGGAGGAGGAGGAGGTGGAGAAGCCAAGTGATGAGAGGACGAGGCAGGAGGATTGGCATTATTCCTTCTTGGTGCAACATGCTCTAGAGGAGGAATCTGAGGACGAAGTCTTCTATGAGTGATATCCTTCTTGAAAGTCAGCCCGGACACCTTCTCGATCAAGTACATAATGTAAGGTGCATAGCCACATGATCGGTTGGGTATGAGAGAAATGTTGGAGATGTCATCAAAGATGTAGTCCACCACATTGAATCCGACATCTCCATAAATAAGCACCATTAGATGTCTCAAATTGCTTTGAATGATGCCCACATCTCCATCCTTGGGGGCTATCACTATAGGAATCGCGACAGTAGATGACAGCCAGAATAATAGATGACGGCCCTGTCTTCCCTTAATTAATTGACGACAGCTAAATACGACCGTCGTCAAGAAGCCAAGTATCAACGCTGGTTGACCAAGCACCTCGTCCAGCTTACGACATGGTTTCTAGTTGGAGCACTCATGGTCATTTGACATGTCTAATATGTGCTTGGAATACAGAATGTTTTTGTTTAAATCATGGTGGCAAAATTTGCTACTTCGATTGCCACAGACGTTGGTTACCGTCCAATCACGTATTTAGGCAACAAAAAGATGCCTTTAGGAAGGACACCATTGTTAAAAAAGGACCACCGCAACGTATCAATGGGTCAAAGATTGCTAAACAGCTGAACAACTTAGTGGCAGATGAAGGTTGTCCTAGATATTTTGTTCATTACAGAGAGGACCACAATTGGACTCACATATGTGCACTATGGGAGCTATCGTATGTGAAGTCTTTAATCCTAATGCATACCATCGATGTCATGCACCAGGAACGTAACATGGGCAAATGCATCATAAGCACATGTTTCGATCTGACGGGAAGAACAAAAGATAATATAAAGGCTCGTAAGGATTTGACAGACGTTTGTAAATGTCCAACTCTTGGGCTAACCAAATCTGGTGGCAAACCGCGCTCTTCTTTCTATCTTCGACCAAAAGAATAGAAAGAAGTCTTAGAATGGTTGAAAACATTAAAATTCCCAGACAGTTATGCTGCTAGCTTGAGACGAGCCGTGAAGTCGGCGTCCATGAAGAATTATGACAATTGTACTGCGGATCCATTAAAATTAAAAGCTACGGTCGATATGATGTCAATGCATTTCGATTTTGTTCAACTGAATTTGAAGCTCAACGTCCTTTCAGAGCAACATGTAACATCGGTGTTGTGAATAGGGCAGTTGACGACCAAGGATGTGAAATTACTTATTATGGGATCATTAAAAACATCTTTGAATTTAGTTTTGCGGGGAATAAGGTCCTTAATGTAGTCTTCTTTGACTGCGATTGGTTTGATCCTAACAATGGAACTCGACAAAACCAATTTGGCATGGTAGAAGTCGAACACAAGGACCGGCTACGAAGCTGCAACACCTTTGTCCTTGCACACCAAGTCGAGCAAGTGTATTATCTACATTATCCATGCACAAAGCTTAAAGCTTGGTGGGTTGTACACAAGGTGAATCCTCGTGAGCGGTTATATACACCAAACGATGCTAGATACCTTGATTATGAGGTTGATGTTGTTTACCAAGAACAAGAGTTGCCAGACTCTTTTGTCGTTGATCCTAATTTAGGACTCGATGACTTAGTTGGAGATGCAGAAGACATAGAGACTAGTGAGATGCGAAAACAAAAACGGGCAACTACCACGACAAAACATTGATGGTTCGGTTTACGTAGTAGAGTGCATCGTGATGCTGATGGATTTTAAAATTGAGTAGAAGTAACATTTCTTTCGTGTCTTCTTTTCTTTTTTTATACTTTTCATTAAATTCATTAGCTAATTTCTTTTAAACAGGATGTTGTCGAGTAGCAGCAAACAAGGAGGGGCAGGGGCGCAGAGCTTTTTGCCACTGACAATCATGAGAGGAGAGGAGGTCTTCCAGGGCAGTCAGCTTAGCGGGGGTAGACGGGCTCAGTTGACGAGCCATCAACCGGAGTCATCACGTGGACCTGTACAATAGTCACGACAGGTAAAGAACATTTAATTACATAAATGATATAAGTAATTCTTTATTTGTATAATATGAATCTTTAAAATTGTCAGGACAACTCTATGTCTGAGGACACAAAGGCTAGGTTGCCTCCTTCGATGCTTTCTTCTTCGGTGCCTTCTGCTTTGGAGCCTCCTTCTTTGGAGCCAGTGCAGTCGGGTGACTCCACTTCTGGGTCACTTGCTTCGGAGCAGGTTCCACAGCAGCGGACTAGGAGGAGCCACTACGTGCCCCCTCCTCCAGCTCTTGCGAACCCAAACAATCGGATCGTTATTCGTCCGAATTGCGATAGGTAAGTAAATCTCTAACAATTCGATTTAGATACTTTAAGACGTATATATATATATATATATATATATATATATATATATATGTATATATATATATATACTAGTTGAGAACCATGTATCAGGACTTGGGAGAATGCTTTGTTCATGGGCGACGGACGCCACACGCTGGTGAACGGTATCATGGGTTGTCTAGTCCGTTTGCAATACCCTGATGTAGTGAACGGACGCGCTGCCACGTCTTGGGATGACTACTATAGAGCCCAGGACGTTCTTCACGGCAACTACGAGGAGGCTGTTTGGTAGGACTTCATGGTAAGTATGAACAATACTTGTGTAATACAAATCTAATATAAGTTACATGCATTTGCTTATATATTTCTTTTTCAGGCACGGTATCGTTTGGAGAACGAGGTCGAGCAGACGGATCACACTCGTCTCATCTTCTATAATTGCGCCAGGAACATCGTGACACAGTCACTATCGTCAGCTGGCATTCAAGCTACGACTGCATACTTCAAGTTGCATCAAACGAGCATGAGCCAGGGAAGGAATCGGCCGACACATACTTGACGGAGGGCCAATACGCAGAGGTAAAGTTTTTAGTTTACTTTGCTTTATTATCTGATTGTGATCAATATTTTCATTCAATAATAAATTTGTGCAGGTTAGCGTAGCATGGCTTGAGATCTGCCCGGACGCGTATTGTGGCATGTGTGCTCTTTGGGCGAGTGAGGTCTTCTAGGCATTTTCTAAAACCCTCGAGAGAATAAAGGGACAGAGGGGAAACATCGATTGAGTGGGGACGGCTACATACGCTTCGCTAAATGCTAAATCATGTATGAGACTAATCTAAACATGTTTCACCGGGACAAAAGTGATATATCAGAGAGAATCAAGTCACGAAGAAAACACAAGAAGAATCACTCAAATCTGTCAAGAGAAACTCAAGTTATGATAGAAAGATCGAACAAAGGTCAATCTGTCCTACCAGAGAAAACAGTTCTGGAATGCTGCAAAGAAACTCGTGTAGATCAGAAACCACAAATCCAATGACCGTGAAATTTTTACAGATGATAGATAATCGAGTTGTGAAGACAACTCAAAAAGAATCACATCAAATAGATCTGTAAAACTTGAGTTATGATAAAACCACCGATGAAAGATAGTGCTGTCCGGAAACTCGATGAGTAAAACTTGTCTGGAACAAGTCGGATGAACAAGGCACAAAAGTTCCTTCAAACTACGAATTTTATTCAATAGAACACAAGAGGAACAGCCCCAAAATCGTACACCACGAGCTCTGGCCTCCCTTGCTTGTATAACCAGCCCTTGGCCAACCTAATCTCAACTAGGACTCTAATCCTACTCAAATCATGAATCGAAACTTTCCATAACTGCTTAGGACTCTTCTATACGCAGATAGAAGCAATCTTAAGACTTCCAAACACCTTAGGAACTTATCCCACATTCCTAAAACAACCCAAATTCATGTCCCACATGAAATCCTATCATAACCAACTCAAATCTTTCCATATTTGAGTCAAACCCGACTCAGCCGCAGCGTCAGTCCATAACCTAGTCGGTTGGACATTTCTGACCAATTCTTTACGTCCACATCTCTTCATCTCGCCTCGGAACCATGTAGCCACGTCCATGCACTCCTTGCACACGTGCAAATATCTTCTAATGACGTCCACGATACCTTCATATGCATTATTCTTGATTCAAACATGTTGCGCAATCTCCCGATCAACTCAACCACAATTCCTCCCGAACTTGGTTGTTGAACCTCATCTTCTCCCTAAGACTAGTTCAATGGATCCTGTCACCAGCCATGTCTTGAAATCAAGCAACACCTGCACATGAATAAACAACCAATCCGTACGAGCTCAAGTCCGCGACTTGACTCAAGTCAGTTCCGAACACAACACCTTACGTGGGCACCTCACATAAGCATGTTGCAAAGCATATCAAAACGATATCAGCCATATCAACCAAAATGCACCGAAAACTTAGCAAATGAATACTAAGCAATCTTTCTAAGAATATAAAGCAAGTTCGAAACACTGCAAGATAAAAGCAGGAGCATTGCGATCAAGCTCCGAACCTAGCCAAAGCTAACCGGAGCTTGAGCCGGAGCTTACCAAAGCTACTACAACCTAGCGCCGGAGCTTACCAAAACTAGTCAGAACTAGTCATCCCAAAATTCGGCGCTAGAAAAACATGTCGGAGCTAACCAACATAAGTCGGACCTAGCAAAACATATCGGAGCTTAACAAAGACATGTCGGAGCTATCAAAGACATGCCGGAGCTAAAGACAAATCTCACCGGAGCTACCCAAAAACATGTCAGATCTAAACAAATAAAGTTGGACCTATTGTCGGACCTTGTAGAAGCTCGGAGCTAGAGTCAGACCTTGCTAAAAAGATGTTATGGCAACATTCAAAACTTTTATTGTCAAAGACAATGTATTCAGCACACTTTTATTGTCAAAGCCAATGTATTCAGCACACTTTTATTGTCAAAGCCAATGTATTCAGCATACATAGGTCTCACAATCTCCCCCTTGATGAATGCATTGGCAACACCATTTAAAATCCGAACATTGGCATGAAAAGTTTTGAGAACAATTTTTTGACAACAAATTTCCCCCTTTTTGAAAATCAAATGAGATAGAAATAAATTTCTCCCCCTATACATATTTCTGCCTTGCATAATTCACCATATTATCTCTCCCCCTTTGACAATGTATTCAAAAAGGTTCAAAAGAGAAATTTTAGTTGTTATGAGCATATTATAACATATACATATAAAACAAAGCTCATCCAAATCATACTATCAAGTAACTTACACTATCACAATAATGAGATACATAAAGTAGTGTAAGCCATGCTAGAGATCAAATGTAATTTTCAATTTAAGCAAGTCATGATCTCACAAACTTAACTATTTCAATACCTGAAAGCATGACACTTGTTGCTGCATTTTATTATTTTTCAAAGCAGAAATTTAGATCATATGATATTTGCAAGAGATTATATGCGCATCTGCCTTATTCTAACCAACCAAGCCAAGCCTATGTCATTTGACAATCAGAAGCTTAAGGACATGGTTTTAGTCATACACAACTTCTTCCAAGTTCATATCTAAGTGCAATGATAAGCCATCTCAAAAGAAGAAGTGTGATGCATTCATATTCTCTTGATCTTTCCTCAACTTATATTTGTTCACAAAAACTCAACATGTGAGTTGATTACTTGATTAATTCTTTATGATTGAAAACACTTGGGAGCATGCAATAAGTTCAAAACAGCAAGAAAGTTTAACCATGACCAGATTTAGTGTAAGTAACTATTCCAATTACTAGACATGACAAAAACTACAAAATGTATAACACGAGTAATGTAATAAGAACTTTTAGCATGTAAAAGAAATCACAAAGTCATATATGTATGAAATACTATGCTCATATTATTTTAATTTCAGATTCATACATAGACTTCTCAAGTTTGAAAACTCCCCCTCAATGTAAGCCATGAGGATGCATAACCCCTATTTCACTATGAATGAAACAAAAACGAGTGAAATCCAAAGACTTTGTAAAAATGTCAGCCAATTGATGTTCGGTATCTACATGGTGAAGCACAATGTTTCCATTTTCAACATTATCACAGAGAAAGTGATACCTAATATCAATGTGCTTAGTTCTAAATGTTGCACATGGTTTTTAGCAATGCAAATGGCACTAGTGTTATCACAAAACAGTGGAACACTATCTAGATCAACCCCATAGTCCTTAAGTGTTTGAACAATCCAAAGAATTTGTGAGCAAGCACTAGCAGCAGCTACATATTCAGATTCGGATGTGAATTGTACAACTGAATTTTATTTTCTAGAGGACCAAGCAACAAGTGAATTACCAAGAAAATGACAAGCACCGGAAGTACTTTTCCTATCAATCCTACAACCTCCAAAATCTGCATCGGAAAAAGCTTTCAAAGTAACGGTTGAGGAAGAAGGAAGAAAAATGTCGGATTCTTGAGTTCCATGTAAGTACCTGAGAATTCTTTTGACGACTTGACGATGTGAAGCACGTGGGGAGGCTTGAAACCGTGCACAAAGACATACGCTGAATTGTATGTCTGGTCTTGATGCCGTGAGATACAAAAGTGATCCGATCATGCTTCTATATTCTTTTTGATCCACGGGTTCACCATCTTCATCAAGTTCAGGTGTTGTTGTTGTTCCCATTGTTGTCCGAAGAGTCTTGCTTTTGTCCATGTTGAAGCGCCTTAGGAGGTCTTTTGTATACTTCGTTTGATGCACAATAGTACCCTCCTTGGTTTGCTTGATTTGCAGCCCCAAAAAGTACGTGAGTTCTCCCATCATACTCATCTCAAATTCTGAACTCATCATAGCTGATAACTTGGACGCAAGATCATGAGAAGCACAACCAAAGATAATATCATCCACATACACTTGAACGAATAATGAGTCATTGCCATGCTTAAGCACAAAAAGAGTTTTATCAACCTTGCCCATGGTAAACCCATTTTCAAGTAAGAATGTTTTTAACCTATCATACCATGTTGTAGGAGCTTGTTTGAGAACGTACAAGGCTTTGGACAGTTTGTAAACATGATTAGGAAAAATCTGAATTTTCAAATCCCGATGGTTGTTTGACATAAACCTCCTCATCTATGTAGCCATTAAGAAAAGCACTTTTAACATCCATTTGATATAGATTAAAACCTTTAGATGCAGCAAAAGCTAACAAAATTCTTATGGCTTCTAATCTAGCAACATGAGCAAAAGTTTCATCAAAATCTAGACCTTCAACTTGAGTGAAACCTTGAGCAACCAACCTAGCCTTATTCCTAACCACAACCCCATCCTCACTTTGTTTATTTTTAAACACCCATTTAGTTCCAATTAAAGTGTGACCTAGAGGAGGAGGTACAAGTTTCCAAACATTATTTCTTTCAAAATTTTCTAACTCTTCTTGCATGGCAATAATCCAAGATTCATTAGTGACTACGTGTGATATATCTTTGGGTTCAAAAGAAGCAATAAAACAGAATGAGCATGATAGTTTGGATCGCAAAACCTGGACCATGTAACTCGTTTGTGCAAGCTTTTAATAATCTGTTGTGGAGGATGAATTTTGAGAACCCGGAGGGGAGTAGACATTTTACAAGCTTCTTCTTCATGTTCATCACAAATAGATGAGCTTGTGACTTGAGGAGGATCTAGACCAGCAATGGTGGTCATCGGTGCTGGCTGTGAATCAAAATCAGGAGCTCGAACAATGTCATTAGAAGCTGAATTTTCGGGCAGCAGCTCCACCCCTTCCTCATCTTCAACGAAAATACTCTCCCCTTACGGATATGGATCTGGACCTGCAATGTTTGAGCTAGTACCTGGGCTAGATTCATCAAAAGACACTTCACAAGTCTCCACAATTTTGTTAGTGTCAAGTAAAAGCACACAGTAGCCTCTAGTATGGGATGGATAACCAAGAAACATGCCATCAACGGATCTAGGTTCAAATTTATCAAGATTACCATGCTTCTTGACAAAGCATTTGCAACCAAAGACCCGAAAGTGCGTAACACTAGGCCTATGTCCAAACCGGAGCTCATATGGTGTTTTACCTAGCTTAGCGCGCAAGAAAACATGATTTGAGACATCAAGCAGTTGCAATCGCATCAGCCCAAAATTTCCTAGGAGTTTGATATTCATCAAGCATAGTCCTAGCCATCTCAACTAAGGTTCTATTTTTTCTTTCTACTACACCATTTTGTTGAGATACATATGGTGAAGAAAATTGATGATCTATTCCTTTTTCAGCACAAAAGTAATCAAAAGATTGATTTTTAAATTCAGTTCCATTATCACTTCTAATTACTTTTAAATATCTGGGTGATCAATTGATAAGATAAGAAATAAAGTTCCAAAGTGACTAAAAGCTTCATTCTTAGATGCCATAAAGTAAATCCAAGAGTATCTAGAATAATCATCAACAATCACAAGAACATACCATTTACCTCCGAAGGATTGAACACATGAAGGTCCTACGGTGTCAAGGTGCAAAAGTTGACCCGGTTCAGTTTTCATGATCATTGTGAAAGGAGTATGTGAACCTGCAACCATCTTAGCTTGTCTACAAGAAGAGCACACAATTTCTTTGTCCCCTTTAAGCTTAGGCAGCCCACGTATGCGATCAAGAGCACTAACACGCGTGAGATGATCAAAGCCTACGTGACCAAGTCTACGATGCCAAAAATATAAATCTTTGAAATCATTAGAAACTAGACACCTATGCTTAGAGGAAGACATATCAAAATCAGCTTTAAAAACTCTTCCAAATCGTGACATGTTAAAAATAAGATCACTATTTGAACCTACAACTTTGCAGCAGTTTTTATTGAAAATAATTTCCAGATTTTCATCTAGCAATTGTGAAACAGAAAACAAGTTGTATTTCAAAATTTTGACAAGTGCCACATCCTTCAAAGTGTAGTGATCATTTACTCTAATCGAACCCTTAGCAATTATAGGAGTTGAGGAATTATCGGCAAAAGTAACATTCTCTACACGTGACACAAAAGAGAGGGAGTAGAACCATCCTTTGTTATCGGTCATGTGGCGTGAGCAACCTGAATCCACAATCCAAATGTTCTCCTTCCTCAAGCATGTAACCTACATAGAAGCACAATATGTCGATGAATCAATACTGGGGTTAGTCAAAAGACATTTAGGTATCCAGTACTGAGTCACACGACGTGCAGCAGGAAAAACACACGGAAGCTGAGATAAACAGCAGGTTTATGAGTTAAAGTTTGAGATTTTTTATTCTTAACTACTGACCTATAAGGTATTACTTGTGTAGCACAAAAAACAGTATCTCCAGAGGCAAAAACAGAAGGTCCGGAGGTAAACTTTGAATGTTTTTGACTCATAACAGCAGGTTGCATATTCCTGGCATACGGTTTAATATGTACAGCAAATTTTGCTTGAAAGTTATGAGATCTAGCAATCATTCTTTCCCTTTTCTGTTGTTTAGCTAGTATATAACAAAAATCTATGACATTACCATCTCTACCACAGTAGGTACAATGAAATTTAACTTTGTTTTCATGTCTAGATGAGCAAGCAATATTTTTATTTGAAACCGAATGAGACAACACTCCTGCAAATTTGAAAACCACATTTTTTTTGGGAATTATTTGAATCAAACCACTTCCTAATGACTTTACAATTTTAGGTGGATGTGTCTTAGCATGAGCATGAGAATCAAAACCTAAACCAATTTTATCATTGCAAGACTTGGAAGAATTCAGCAGCAAGTTTAGGTTCTTATTCCCATTACAAAACCGATCTAATGTCATATGCATGTTATCAAGTTTATTGGACAGATCAAGGCAATTTTCACATGAAGTTTTTCCTTTTAACTTGCAATTGGAACAATATTTAACTTCATAAGACCATAAAACATTATTCAATATTGAAATTTTATTCATAGCATCTTTTAGTTTCTTTTCAAGATCATCAAAACTAGAACAATGCAAATCAATTATAGAACAAGAAACATCTTTTAAGTTTCCAATGTCAAGTGCAGCAAGCTTTTTGTTCTTTTCAATTTCAAGTTCAAGTCTATCTAGAGTAGAGGAATGTGCAGTTCTTAATGTGGACAATTGTTCATCGATTAAATCACACGAGGGACATGAATCATCACTAGGAATCAAGGTTTTCAAATGGTTGATTTCAGATTCTAGTGATTCAATTTTAGCAGCATTATCCCTAAGCTTTTTTTCCTTTTCCTTAACAATAATAGTTGTACGAGAATTTGCATCACACATTTCATTACAGGTAGAACATACCTCATCGTCGCCATTGTGGTGTTCTGCATCCTCCTGACTTGATCTTGATATTGTTTTGCCCGCCATGAAGCATAAGTTGGCTAAATCATCTTCATCTTCATCACTTCCAATGTCCACGTCGCTTGAGCCAAGTTCCTGGAGTGTGAAGATAAAACTGTTCACCAGTTAGCGACATGTAAAGCCCTTCTTCTTCTTCTTATCATTTGTTGAGGAGTGCTTCATCCTTGATTGTTTTTCTTCTCAGGAAGTATAACCTGAAAGGTTAGGGCATTCTGTACGAAGGTGTCCTGTCTTACCACATTCGAAGCATCGTTGAGGTCCGGAGCTTCCTCTCCTTCTAGTTCTCACATTTTGCAATGTTTTTGAGAACCTAGTAGAGAGAAGTGCTAGCTCCTCCTATGGAAATTCCTCGATCTGCTCTAGGGTTAGTGAGGACAACAAAGCAAGAGTATTGCAAGATGATGATTGGCTGGAGCTAGGCATATCACGTTGTGAGACAAATGCAATAGACTTATTTGGGTTCTTACATGATAATATGTAAATTTCATGAGTTTTGAGTTTAGAGTAAAGCACGTCTAAAGTAAGTGTACTCATGACAGTAGATTCACGAATAGATGTAACTTTCATCTCCCAGATTGACATGTCTAATGCACTAAGAAGTTGCCTAGCATTTTCAGCATCAGAAAAATTAACGTTGACACTACGCAAGTTGTTGAGAATTTTGTTAAAGCGAGCAAAGAGATCATCGATGGACTCATCGGGTTGCATCTCGAAGTGCATGTATTCTTTCTTGAACATGTCTTGCCTTACCTCCTTAATCGTGTTGGATCCTTCGTGATAATCACAAAGTGCTCTTTATATATCGTATGCCGATCGGAGATGTGCAACGCGGTCGAAGTTGCTCTGAGTGAGTCCTTGGATGATCAAGTTTCGAGCTTTGTTGTTGTTGTCGACGTCCCGTAGGTTTGTACCCATAAATTGATAGTTAGGTGACACTTCGTAAGGTTTGTACACATTCTCCCATATTGCGAAGCCTTGCGCCTGGATGAAAGCCTCCATGTGTGCCTTCCAAACCTGAAAATCAATACCAGCAAACACTCAAGGTTTGGCGGAATATTTCTCCATGATGATTAGTCAAAAGAACGTGCGAATCACAATGATTACAGCAACCTGGCTCTGATACCAATTGTAGGATCGAAGAGCACGTGAAAATCTACCATAGGGGGGTGAATGGTAGATTTAAAAATCTTACGCAGCGGAAACAATTAAATCCCAACCCCTTCAGCAGAAAAATGATTTGTTAAATAAATCGTGTGTGATACTAATCTAAACGTGTTTCATGGGACAAAAGTGTTATATATCAGAGAGAATCAAGTCACTAAGAAAACACAAGAAGAATCACTCAAATCCGTCAATAGAAACTCAAGTTATGATCGAAAGATCGACCAAAAGTCAATTTGTCCTACCCGAGAAAAACAGTTCTAGAACGCTGCAAAGAAACTCGTGTAGATCAGAAACCACAAATCCAATGACCGTGAAATTTTTAGAGATGATAGATAATAGAGTTGTGAAGAGAACTCAAAAAGAATCACGTCAAATGGATATGTAAAACTCGAGTTATGATAAAATCACCGACGAAAGGTAGTGCTGTCGAGAAACTCGACGAGTAAAACTTGTCTGGAACAAGTCGGACGAACAAGGCACAAAAGTTCCTTCAAACTACGAATTTTATTCAATAGAACACAAGAGGAACAACCCCAAAGTCGTGCACCACGAGCTCTGGCCTCTCTTGTTTATATAACCAACCCTTAGGCCAACCCAATCTCAACTAGGACTCTAATCCTACTCAAGTCATAAATCGAAACTTTCCATATCTGCTTAGGACTCTTCTATACGCAGATAGAAGCAATATTAAGACTTCCAAACACCTTAGGAACGTATGCCACATTCCTAAAAAAACCCAAATTCATGTCCCACACGAAATCCTATCATAACCAACTCAAATCTTTCCATATTTGAGTCAAACCCGACTCAGTCGCAGCCTCAGTCCATAACCTAGTCGGTTGGACCTTTCCGACCAATTCTTTACGTCCACATCTCTTCATCTCACCTCAAAACCATGTAGCCACGTCCATGCACTCCTTGCACACGTGCAAACATCTTCCAATGATGTCCACGATATCTTGATATGCATTGTTCTTGATTCAAATATGTTGCACAACCTCCCGATCAACTAAACCACAATTCCTCCCGAACTTGGTTGTTGAACCTCATCTTCTCCCTAAGACTACTTCAATGGATCCTGTCACCAGTCACGTCCTGAACTCAAGCAACACCTGCACATGAATAAACAACCAATCCGTACGAGTTCAAGTCCGCGACTTGACTCAAGTCAGTTCCGAATACAACACCTTATGTGAGCACCTCACATAAGCATGCTGCAAAGCATATCAAAACGATATCAGCCATATCAACCAAAATGCACCAAAAACATAGCAAATGAATACTAAGCAATCTTTCTATGAATATAAAGCAAGTTCGAAACATTGCAAGATAAAAGCAGGAACATTGCGATCAAGCTCCGAACCTCGCAAAAGCTAACCGAAGCTTGAGCCGGAGCTTACCAAAGCTAGTAAAACCTAGAATGGAGCCTACCAAAACTAGTCGGAACTAGTCATCCTGAAAGTCGGAGCTAGAAAAATATGTCGGAGCTAACCAACATAAGTCAGACCTCGCAAAACATATCGGAGCTTAACAAAGACATGCCGGAGCTTTCAAAGACATGCCAGAGCTATCAAATACATGTCGGAGCTAAAGACAAAGCTCACCGGAGCTACCCAAAAACATGTCGGATCTAGACAAAGAAAGTCGGACCTATTGTCGGACCTTGTATAAGCTCGGAGCTAGAGTCGGACCTTGCTAAAAAGATGTTATGGAAGCCTTCAAAACTTTTATTATCAAAGCCAATGTATTCAGCACACTTTTATTGTCAAAGTCAATGTATTCAGCACACATAGGTCTCACAATTAAGTAATTTTATAATCTTCATTGTGCTAACATGTATCGATAGGAGCACGATAGCGGTCAGCAGCCGGCACCTATCGAGGTGTGGAAGAGGGGTCACTTGGGAAATGACCCGTCGCAGCCTGACCAGCTGTCTTCTTAGACGACAAAACAGACTTTGGTGAATTATTTTTTCAACTTAATTGAATTCTCTTTAATAGTTCTAATGACGTTATTTTTCTGTATTTTCAGGCACAGTACGGTGAGGAGGTGCAGAGGATTCGAGGTGAAGAGTTCGATTGGCAGAGTGCGCCAATCATCCCCGAAGCTACGTATGCAAGCGGTGGTGGGAAACCTCACGGACGGTGGGTTTTGTTATTTTTAATTTACTGTTACCAACTTCGAGATACAAAAATTTAATAATCTTACTTCATTGTGCAGGTTAGCCATCTTCGATGGAGTGGTCGACTCGAGGCACGAGCTTCCTCGAGGACTTATTCATCGCATTAGGGCGGGTCCAGCAGCAGCCATACGAACCGAGATCTGGAGCTCCAGAGCCTTCGAGAGGAGCTCAGAGGACTCAATAAGCGCTTAGGGCGAGGGACGAGGCGCAGAGGGCTAGGGACGAGACGCAGAGGGCTAGGGACGAGTATCAACACTCGTTCATGCTACAGATGCAAACTGCCGTGGAGGTACATTCTAGATGTTGTACTTAACATTTTTAATATATAAATGACATGCATAATGATTTTATTTTTGTTTGTAGGCTATGTTTCCAGAACAACCGCCTATCTTTCCGTAGTGGGCGCCGCCAGCGATACCACAGCCGCAAGTGCCGACGACAGCAACTCAGGTACAAAATTATTCAAAATAGCTTAAACTAGTTAAATTTGATCAGATTTCGTAAAATATGCATTTTTACTTGTAACATGTCTAACCACACTTGCACATCATAGAGATCGGGAATGGAGGCTCAAACTCCGTCGCCTCAGATTCTGGCGCTTGGACGACTGCAGGAGGAGGACTTTCCGAACTCCGGTGGCAGTGGACGAGGTAGCGCCTCATAGTCAGGTCAGCTCCTCGCTTCAATTTTCAGTTACAATCTTTGACCTGCAAAATATGGATTTAATTCACTATCGACAATTAAATGCTATTTAGTATACAAAAGGTAAAATACACTTTATTAAGCCCTATGAATGACTTGATCTTGTTTCCTCAAGAACTTCAGACCCCAACCACCAACAACAGGCTTGAAACCTTCATCTTGCCAACAAGTCTTGACACATTTCTTGTGTGACCCATCCAATCTTTTCTTCCTTTTTTGATTTTTCTTTCTTACCATAGGTTTCCTTTCAAAAACCAATCGCATTGAGAGCATTATAGGCCAAGTCAAAGAAAGACATGCTCAACATGAGGCCAGTAGCAAAGCCCTAACAAAATGGTAAAAAAAAAACAAGATCTATCACCTCTTGTATACAGCTGTCAATCTTAGTCACTGTGCAATGTTTTTTATTTCTTTCATTACTTCATCTTTTTAGGAGAAACATTAATCTCACAATATTCTTGTGCCATGTTAAATGATGGCAATGTTCAAGAGGTTGAGCAGCAGCAGCAATCCTTATTTTGAGTTTCACTAACTCGTAAATTGTGTAGAGTGGCGTATGTATAGTGTTTTGCAATCCTTATTGTGATATATATATATGTCTGTGATGTCTGTTTTTATCTGCCTATGTCATCTGGCCATCGAGCCAGGGCTGGCCTCGAAGCCAGGGTAGAATTTTTCTGTTTTTTTTTTTAAATCTGCATAACTTATCGACGACGGTTTTCTGGCACCGTCGTCGATACTGGCAATTTATAGTTGAAGGTTCCCTAGTTATTGTCGATGATAAGGCCTATCGAAGATGGCTTTCGTCGGGCCGTCGTCGATGCCGACAAGTTATCGTTGATGGTCTCCGAATACCCGTCGATGATAACGTCCAGTATCGACAATGGTTGTCGTTAAACCGTCGTCTATAAGTGTATTATAGATGACAATTTGAACCACTATCGTCAATAAGCCCCCCCCCCTCCGCTGCCATGTGGATGGAGTCCCTTATTGACGACAACTAAATCCGGCCGTCGTCAATAATCTTATAGATGATGGTAACTGTCATCTATAAGCTTATAGATGACTAATAGTCGCAGACGGCCGAATATCGTCGTCGATAAGCATAAACCGTCATCGATAGCATATGGACGATGGTACAATCCTTATAGACAATAGTTTCTGGCCATCGTCTATTATCGCGATTCCTGTAGTGTATTGTCTTTCGGAGCACATGGTTGAGCACACTATAAAAGGCTTGATATTCCGAATGTGTCCAGCCTCATAATGAACTCCTTGACTTGGGTACATGTAATCCAAGACATCTCTATCAATTGCCTTGAGGTTAGAAATGATAATCTCATTCTCAAGTTGACTTTCCAAATCAAGAATCTGAGTAAACTCCCCAAAAGTGATAGTGTATGGCTCTCCATTCGTCATCCAAGTGATCCTCCGATCTCCATCGGTGTGAAAGTAGACAGTGGAGTAGAACTGCACAATAACTTCAACATTCCAATCATAGTTAAATGCCATAATTTTCTTCAGTCCATGGCGCTCAATAGCCTTAATCACGGCATTGAATGCAACATGATTCTTCTATGCCATGTAATCCCAATCAATCCATTGGGGATCCATCACTAGAGTTTACTTCGACATGTCGACGGTCTGATAGTAGTCACAATGGAAATCACACCAAAAACGAGGGTCGGCGGTGCTCTTCTCACGTTGATACACATTAACTAATTGGAGTCTTCTTGCCTTCTCAGCCACTTTGCCTCTGAATATGATGGCTTCAATGGTAGCTTGGCTATTGGGTTTTTTTGCAGGTGAAGACATTCTCAAGGGACCTATGGTTTTAGAGGGTCCCATCTCAGCTTTGCTGGCAGGCTTTTAAAATGTAGGATCTCTCTTCTTTGGTGCCTCATCAACTGGTTCTTTGCCCTCGTCCTTTGATCCCTTGCCTCTTGAGTTCTTGTTTTCTCTCCCATTGTCACAAGTCTCTTCTTTCGTGGGGCTATCTTGGCTGTAGTTGAGTTGTGTGCCTCTCTTTGCTTTTTCTTGACATTCCTTGCTTCACACCTTGATTCAAGGAGAGCTATAGCAAGCTCTCGCTCCTCTCGAGCACGACAATGAAATTCTTGCCTCGCTGCCTCACGCTCGGGATCGGATAGATGCGAGTAGTCGGGGTCCGACATCACCGTGAGAAGAGATGCACAAAAGAATATATGAGTCCAAGGAAGTGGAATATTGTGTTAGAATTCACAGAAACAATCAAGGTTAGGGTTTTTGCTGTTGAATCCAGACATGTCCACCCAAGGCCCGGACTAGTCCAAACGAGCCAAACTTGTCCGCCCTGTAGCCGAACTAGTCCGGTTTACATAGCAAGTACCCTAATCTTGAGTATTTTTGCAAAAACTACGGATCTGGCCACAATATTCCAAGTATATGATCACAATGACATATAGAACAACTTTTTAAAGTAGGTTTCTACCAAAAGACCTAAAAGAATTGAGTTTCAAGGGATTTAGGGTTAGGTCAAGAATACCTCTTCAAATAGACGAAATGTAGATGAAGAATCAGCCTAGGATGCTTGGGGACAAGTTCCCACACACCTTGGGGCTTCAATCCATGGATTGGAATCTAATTTTGGTGGAAGGAATCAAAAATCGCCAATTTTGGGGTGTGGTTTTTGCGTTTTGAGGAGAGAGAGAGAGCTTGAGTGGAAGTGAGGAGGTCGGGGGTCCGCAAGGGAGGTTAAGTCCCCAGGGGCCGGACTAGTCCGGTTGGACACCCACACTTGTCCGACCTACGGACTGGGTCTATACTACTCAGATAGGCCGGGCTAGTCTAGCCTGGGGACAGACAAGTCCTTTCGGGACTTGTCCATCAGAGCCTAGCGAAGCTGGACTCTGGACTTGTCAGGCCAGTGAGCCGGACTAGTCCGGTCCAAAGGCTGAAAACACATATATATTGGGTTTTCACGAGAGATTTGATCCTTTTGGAGTAGATTGTCACAAAATATCTTTGCAAACATGGTCAGTAAGCAATCAACAAACAAACTATGACCATAATTCACAAAGATTCAATATTTTCAAATAGTTTTGTAGAAAATTGAGGGGGGAAGAGTTTTTCGCAAGCATGTGTGAATTTTGAAGAAAATACAAGTAACAATAAAATGTGCAAGACTCAAGCAACATTTCGAGAATCTAAGGTATTGAGCTCACTCCTAAGTTCACAAAATATTTCTCATCTAGTGGCTTGGTGAAGATATGGATGAAGAATCGGCCTAGGATGCTTGGGTACGAGTTCCCACGCACCTTGGGGCTTCAATCCACGGATTGGAATCTAATTTTGGTGGAAGGAATTGAAAATCGCCGATTTTGGGGTGCGGTTTCGCGTTTTGAGGAGAGAGAGGGAGAGCTTGAGTGGAAGTGAGGAGGTCGGGGGTCCCCTGGGAAGGTTAAGTCCCCAGGGGCCGGACTAGTCCGGTTGGACACCTGAACTTGTCCGGCCTATGGACTGGGTCCGGACTACTCTGATGGGGATGGACAAGTCCGTTTGGGACATGTCCATCAGAGTCCAGCGAAGCTGGACTCCGGATTTGTCCGGCCGGTGGGGTGGACTAGTCCAGTCTAAAGGCTGAAAACACATATATATATATTGAGTTTTCACTAGAGATTTGATCCTTTTGGAGTATATTTTCACAAACTATCTTTGCAAACATGATGAATAAGCAATCAACAAACAAACTATGACCATAATTCACAAAGATTCAAGATTTTCAAATAGTTTTGTAGAAAATTGAGGGGGAAAAGTTTTCCGCAATCATGTGTGAATTTTGAAGCAAATACAAGTAATAATCAGATGTTCAAGACTCAATCCACATTTTTAGAATCGAAGATATTTAGCTCACTCCTAAGTTCACAAAATCTTTTCTCATCTTGGGGCTTGGTGAAGACATCGGCCAACTGTTTTTCGGTTCTCACATGGGAAATTGCTATGTCTCCTTTGATGGAGTGATCTCTCAAGAAATGGTGGCGGATATCAATGTGTTTGGTCCTTGAGTGTTCAACTTGATTGTTGGCTATTTTGATGGCACTCTCATTGTCACATAGAAGAGGGATATTGCGCAAGTTTATGTCATAGTCCCTAAGAGTTTGTCGCATCTAAAAAATTGTGCACAACAACTTCCGCGGCGACATATTCCGCTTCGGCTGTGGAAAGAGCAATGAGTTTCGTTTCATTTAGGACCAAGACACTAGAGATCTACCAAGCAATTGGCAAGTTTCGGAGGTGATCTTTCTATCAACTTTGCACCCGACATAATCCAAATCGGAATATCCAATGATATTAAACTTAGAGTCCTTGGGGTACCAAAGTCCTAGGATTGGTGTGCGAACCAAATATCTAAGAATTCTCTTAACGGCGGTCAAATGACACACCTTAGGAGCAGCTTGGAATCGATCACACATACAAACACTTAGCATTATATCGGGCTTTGATGCACATAAGTAAAGAAATGAACCTATCATGGAAAGATATACCTTTTGGTCCACACTTGGAACATCTTCATTAAGGTCGAGGTACCCATTGGTTCCCATTGCAGTCTTGATGGGTTTGGCTTTGTCCATGTCAAACTTCTTGAGTATATCTTGTGTGTACTTTGTTTGACTAATAAATGTTCCTTCCTTGAGTTGATTCACTTGAAAACCAAGGAAGAACTTCAAATCCCCTATCATGGACATCTCAAACCTTTCGGTCATTATCTTGGAAAACTCATCACAAAAAGTTTTGTTAGTAGAACCAAAAATAATGTCATCGACATATATTTGTTAAACAAATAAATCATCATTGAAATTCTTAGTGAATAAAGTGTAATCGGCATTCCAAAGTTTGAAACCATTTTGAGTTAGAAAATCTCTAAAGCACTCATACCAAGCTCTAGGAGCTTGTTTGAGTCCATAGAGAGCCTTACGCAATTTATAGACATAGTTTGGGAAGTCTTGATCTTCAAAGCTGGGGGGTTGCTCCACATACACCTCTTCTTTGATTGGACCATTCAGGAATGCAATGTTGACATTTATTTGGTATAGCTTAAAATCATGGTAAGTAGCAAAGGCAAGTAATATACAAATTGATTCAAGCCTAGATACAGGAGCAAAGGTTTCATTGAAATCCAAATCTTCGACTTGTGAGTACCCCTTGGCCACAAGTCGTGCTTTGTTCCTTGTAACCACCTCGTGCTCATCTTGTTTGTTGCAGAACACCCACTTGGTGCCCAGAACATTCACATTTGGCCTCTTCACGAGCCCCCATACTTGATTTCATTAAAAATTGTTGAGCTCTTCTTGCATGGCCATCACCCAATCCAGATCTCATAGTGCTTCTTCAACCTTGTGAGGCTCCAAAGAGGAAACAAAAGAGTAATGTTCACAAAACTTTGCAATACGAGATCGAGTAGTTATCCCCTTGGAGATGTCTCCAAGGATGTTATCAACGGGATCCCGTTGAACGCTTTGATGCACTCTTGGGTGTGGTGCTTGAGGTCTTGGATCTTCATCTTCCTCATTTTCTTCATCTCTCCCCCCTTGATTGATGCCTCCATTTTCATCTTGTTGAAGCGCATCTTGATGGTCTTGAGCTTGATAATTTGAGGAAGAGCTTTCTTGATGTGTGGGATGATCACTTGTGTAGGATCGAAGAGCACGTGAAAAGCTACCAGAAGGGGGGGGGGTGAATGGTAGATTTAAAAATCTTACGCAGCGGAAACAATTAAACCCCAACCCCTTTAGCAGAAAAACGATCTGTTAAAGAAATCGTGTGTGAGACTAATCTAAACATGTTTCACTGTGAAAAAAGTGATATATATCAGAGAGAATCAAGTCACGAATACAACACAACAAGAATCACTCAAATCCGTCGAGAAAACTCAAGTTATGATCGAAAGATCAAACAAAGGTCAATCTGTCCTACCCGAGAAAAAACAGTTCTGGAATACTGCAAAGAAACTCATGTAGATAATAGACCACAAATCCAATGACCGTGAAACTTTGACAGATGATAGATAATCAAGTTGTGAAGACAACCAAAAAGAATCACGTCAATTGGATCTGTAAAACTCGAGTTATGATAAAACCACCAACGAAAGGTAGTGCTGTCCAGAAACTCGATGAGTAAAACTTGTCTGGAACAAGTCGGACGAACAAGGCACAAAAGTTCCTTCAAACTATGAATTTTATTCAATAGAACACAAGAGTAACAGCCCCAAAGTCGTGCACCACGAGCTCTGGGCTCCCTTGCTTATATAACCAGCTCGAAAGCCAACTCAACTAAAATCAGAAACCTAATCCTACTCTGTTCACAAATCGTAACTTTCCATAACTGCTTAGGATTCTTCTATACGCAGATAGAAGCAATATTAAGACTTCCAAAAACCTTAGGAACATATCCCACATTCATAA
This sequence comes from Tuctoria greenei, assembly GCA_036927565.1. Lineage (NCBI taxonomy): Eukaryota > Viridiplantae > Streptophyta > Magnoliopsida > Poales > Poaceae > Tuctoria > Tuctoria greenei. The sequence continues at coordinate 31,704,770 of JAYESD010000005.1, read as the reverse complement.
ACAACTCAAAATTCGTGACCCACACGAAATCCTATCATAACCAACTCAAATCTTTCCATATTTGAGTCAAACCCGACTCAGCCGCAGCCTGAGTCCATAACCTAGTCAGTTGGACTTTTCCGACCAACTCATTACGTCCACATCTCTTCATCATGTCTTGGAACCATGTAGCCACGTCCATGCACTCCTTGAACACGTGCAAACATCTTCCAATGACGTCCATGATACCTTCACATGCATTGTTCTTGATTCAATCATGCTGCGCAACCTCCTGATCAGCTCAACCACAATTCCTCCTGAATTTGGTTGTTGGAACCTCATCTCCTCCCTGAGACTAGTCCAATGGATCCCATCACCAGCCATGTCTTGAACTCAAGCATCACCTCCACATGAATAAATAACCAATCCTTACGAGCCCAAGTCCTCGACTTGACTCAAGTTAGTTCCGAACACAACACCTTACGTGAGAACCTCACATAAGCATGTTGCAAAAACACGATATCATTCATGTCAACCAAAAACACACCAAAGACTTAGCAAATGAATACTAAGCAATCTTTCCAGAGATGTAAAGCAAGTACGAAACATTGCAAATAAAAAACAGAAGCATTGCGGTCAAGTTCTGGACCTTGCCACAGCAACCCGGACCTTGAGCCGGAGCTAACAAAAGCTAGTAGAACCTAGCGCCGGAACTTACAAAAACTAGTATACCCAAGCTCCCGCTGGAGCTTACAAAATTAGCAGGACCTTAATAAAAGGTGTTTTGGTGATATTCAAAACTTTTATCGTCAAAGCAAGTGTATTCACTACAAGCCAATGTATTCATCACACATAGGTCTTACAATCTCCCCTTTGATGAATGCATTGGCAACACCATTTAAAATCCAAACATTGGCTTATTCACATAAAAGTTTTGAAGGCAATTTCTCCCCCTTTGTAAATCAAAAGTAAAATGAGAAGAAAATCTAAAAATTATCCCATATTATCTCTCCCCCTTTATTATCTCTCCTTATGCACATATTCTCTTTCTCTTCATGTTTATCTCTCCCCCTTTGACAATGTATTCAGCAAGTCATGAGCATATAAACAAATTATCTCTACCCCTTTAGTTGTTATGAGCATATTATAACATATACATATAAACAAAGCTCATCCAAGTCATACTATCAAGTACCTTACATTATCACATCAATGAAATACATAAAGTAGTGTAAGCCATGCTAGAGATCAAATGTAATTTTCAATTGAAGTAAGTCATGATCTCACAAACTTAACTATTTCAAAACCTGAAATCATGACACTAGTTGCTGCATTTTATTATTTTTCAAAGCATAAATTTAGATCATATGATATATGCAAGAGATTATATACGCATCTGCCTTATTCTAACCAACCAAGCCAAGCCTATGTCATTTGACAATCAGAAGCTTAAGGACATGGTTTTAGTCATACACAACTTCTTCCAAGTTCATATCTAAGTGCAATGATAAGCCATCTTAAAAGAAGAAGTGTGATGCATGCATATTCTCTTGATCTTTTCTTAATTTATATTTGTTCATAAAAACTCAACATGTGAGTTGATTACTTGATTAATTCTTAATAATTAAAAGCACTTGTGAACATGTAACAAGTTCAAAACAGCAAGAAAGTTCGACCATGACCAGTTTTAATGTAAGTAATTATTCCAATTACTAGACATGGCAAAAACTACAAAATGTATAACACGAGTAATGTAGTAAGAACTTTCAGCATGTAAAAGGAATCACAAAGTCATATATGTATGAAATACTATGCTCATATTATTTTAATTTCAGATTCACATATAGACTTCCCAAGTTTTAAAACTCCCCCTCAATTTAAGCCATGAGGATGCATAACCCCTATTTCACTACGAACGTAACAAAAACGAGTGAAATCCAAAGGTTTTGTAAAAATGTCAGCCAATTGTTGTTCGGTATCTACATGGTGAAGCACAATGTTTCCTTTTTCAACATTATCTCAGAGAAAGTGATACCTAATGTCAATGTGCTTAGTTCTAGAATGTTGCACGGGGTTTTTAGCAATGCAAATGGAGTTCCAATTAAAGTGTGACCTTGAGGTGGAGGTACAAGTTTCCAAACATTATTTCTTTCAAAATTTTCTAACTCTTCTTGCATGGCAATAATCCAAGATTCATTAGTGAGTGCGTATGATATATCATTGGGTTCAAAAGAAGCAACAAAAGCAGAATGAGCATAAGAGTTTGGATTGCAAAACCTGGACCGTGTGACTCGTTCGTGCAAGCTTCCAATCATCCGTTGTGGAGGATGATCTTTGTAAAACCGTAGGGGAACAGATGTCTCACAAGCTTCTTCTTCTTCATGTTCATCACAAATCAATGAGCTTGTGACTTGAGGATGATTTGAATCAGCATTGATGGTTGTCGGTGCTGGTTGAGAATTAACATCCGGAGCTGAACCAAAGTCTTTAGCTGCTGAATTTTCGGGCAGCAACTCCAATTCTTCCTCATCTTCAACGAAAATGCTCCCCCCTGCGGATATGGATCTGGACCTACAATGTTTGAGCTAGTACCTGGACTAGCTTCATCAAAAGACACTTCACAAGTCTCCACAATTTTGTTAGTGTCAAGTAAGATCACACGGTAGCCTCTAGTATGAGATGGATAACCAAGAAACATGCCATCAATGGATCTAGGTTCAAATTTATCAAGATTACCATGTTTCTTAACAAAGAATTTGCAACCAGAGACCCGAAAGTATGTAACACTAGGCCTATGTCCAAACCGGAGCTCATATGGTGTTTTACCTAGCTTAGCACGCAAGAAAACACGATTTGAGACATAACAAGCGGTTGCTAACGCATTAGCCCAAAATTTCCTCGGAGTTTGATATTCATCAAGCATAGTCCAAGCCATCTCTACTAAGGTTCTGTTCTTTCTTTCTACAACACCATTTTGTTGAGGTACATATGGTGAATAAAATTGATGATGTATTCTATTTTCAGCACAAAAGTGATCAAAAGATTGATTTTAAAATTCAGTTCCATTATCACTTCTAATTGCTTTTAAAGATCATGGGTAATAAATTGATAATCTAAGAAATAAAGTTCTAAAGTGACTAAAAACTTCATTCTTAGACGCCATAAAGTAAACCCAAGAGTATCTAGAATAATCATCAACAATCACAAGAACATACCATTTACCTCCGAAGGATTGAACGCGTGAAGGTCCTACGGTTTCAAGATGCAAAAGTTGACATGGTTCAATTGTCATGATCATTGTGAGAGGAGTATGTGAACCTGCAACCATCTTAGCATGTCTACAAGAAGAGCACACAATTTCTTTATCCCCTTTAAGCTTAGGCAGCCCACGTATGCGATCAAGAGCACTAACACGCATTAGGTGATCAAAGCCTACGAGACCAAGTCTACGATGCCAAAAATATAGGTCCTTTGAATCATTAGCAACTAGACACCTATGCTTAGAGGAAGACATATCAAAATTAGCTTTAAAAACTCTTCCAAACCGAGACATGTTAAAAATAAGCTCACTATTTGAACTTACAACTTTGCAGCAGTTTTTATTGAAAATAATTTCCAGATTTTCATCTAGCAATTGTGAAACAGAAAGCAAGTTGTATTTAAAATTTTTGACAAGTGCCACATCCTTCAAAGTATAGTGATCATTTACTCTAACTCAACCCTTAGCAATTATAGGAGTTGAAGAATTATCGGCAAAAGTAACATTCTCTACACATGATACAAAAGAGAGGGAGGAGAACCAATCTTTGTTACCGGTCATGTGGCGTGAGCAACCTGAATCCACAATCCAAATGTTATCCTTCCTCAAACGTGTAACCTACATAGAAGCACAATACGTCGATGACTCAATACTTGGGTTAGTCAAAAGGCATTTAGGAATCCAGTACTGAGTCACGCGACATGCAGCAGGAAAAACACGCGAAAGCTGAGACAAAACAACAGGTTTATGAGTCAAAGTTTGATATTTTTTATTCTTAACTATTGACCTATAAGGTGTTACTTGTGTAGCACAAAAATCAGTAGCTCCGGAGGCAAAAACAGAAGGTCCGGAGGTAAACTTTGAATGTTTTTGACTCAAAACAGCAGGTTGTATATTCGGTTCAATATGTGCAGCAAATTTTGCATGAAAGTTATGAGATCTAGCAACCATTCTTTCCCTTTTCTGTTGTTTAGCTAGTCTATAACAAAAATCTATGACATGACCATCTCTACCACAGTAGGTACAATGAAATTTAACTTTGTGTTCATGTCTAGATGAGCAAACAACATTTTTATTTGAAATCGAATGAGACAATACTCCTGCAGATTTGAAAACCACTTCTTTTTGTTCAGGAACTGTTTGAATCAAACCACTTCCTAATGACTTTACACTTTTAGGTGGTTGTGCCTTAGCATGAGCATGAGAATTAAAACCTAAACCAGTTTTATCATTGCAAGACTTGGATGAATTCAACAGCAAGTTTAGGTTCTCATTCCCATTACAAAACCGATCAAATGTCTTATGCATGTTATCAAGTTTATTGGACAGATCAAGGCAATTTTCACATGAAGTTTTTCCTTTTAATTTGCAATTGGAACAATATTTAACTTCATGACAACGTAAAGCATTGTTCAATATAGAGATTTCATTCATAGCATCTTGCAGTTTCTTATCAAGATCATCACAACTAGAACAATGCAAATCAATGGTAGAACAAGAAGCATCTTTTAAGTTTCCAATATTAAGTGCAGCAAGCTTTTTGTTCTTTTCCATTTCAAGTTCAAGTTTATCAAGTGTGGAGATATGTGCACTTCTTAGGGAGGACAATTGTTCATATATTAAGTCACATGAGGAACAAGAATCATCACTAGGAATCAAGGATTTCAAACGATTAATTTCAGATTCTAGTGACTCAATTTTAACAGCATTGTCCCTAAGCTTTTTGTCCTTTTTCTTAACAATAACAGTGGCACGAGAAATAGCATCACACATTTCTTCGCAAGTAGGACATACCTCTTCATTGTCGCTGTTGTGTTCTGCATCCTCCATACTTGATCTTTACTTGCCCGCCATGAAGCACAAGTTTGCCAAATCATCTTTATCTTCATCACTTCCAATGTCCATGTTGCTTGAGCCAAGTTCCTGGAGTGCTGAGATAAAACTGCTCACCAATTGACGTCCTGTAAAACCCTTCTTTTTCTTCGTATCTTTTGCAGAGGAGTGCTTCGTTCTTGTTTTCTTTTCATCCCGGGAAGTAGGACCTGAAAGGTTAGGGCAATCTGAACGAAAATGTCCTGTCTTACCACATTCAAACCATCGTTGAGGTCCGGAGCTTCCTCTCCTTCTAGTTCTCACATTTTGCAATGCTTTTGAGAACCGGGTAGAGATGAGCGCTAGCTCCTCCTCTAGAAACTCCTCAATCTGTTCAAGGGTTAGAGAGGACAGCAAAGCAACCACAAGATGATGTTTGACTGGAACTAGGCATGTCACGTTGAGAAACAAAAGCAATAGACTTGTTGGGGTTCTTACGTGAGATTATATCAATTTCATGAGTTTTTAACTTGGAATATAGCACATCTAGAGTAACTCATGACAGTAGATTCACGAATGGATGTAACTTTCATCTCCCAAATTGACATGTCTAATGCACCTAACAATTGCCTAGCATTTTCAGCATCTGAAAAATTAACATTCACGCTTCGCAAGTTGTTGAGAATTTTATTAAAGCGAGCAAAGAGGTCGTCAATGGACTCACCGGGATGCATCTCGAAGCGCATGTATTCTTTATTGAACATGTCTTGCCTTACCTCTTTGATCGTGTTGGATCCTTCGTGGTAGTCACAAAGTACTTTCCACACATCGTATGCAGATCGGAGGTGTGCAACACGATCGAAGTCGCTTTGTGTTAATCCTTGTATGATCAAGTTCCGAGCCTTGTTGTTGTTGTCGACATCTCTCAGATTTGTAGCTGTAACTTGACCGTTTGATGGAACTTCGTATGGCTTGTATACCTTCTCCCATATTGCAAAGCCTTGTGCCTGGATGAAAGCCTCCATGATTGCCTTCCAAACCTGAAAATCAATACTAGCGAACACACTAGGTTTGGCAGAGTACTTCTCCATGATGATTAGTCAAAAAATACGCATAAATCACAAAGATTAGAGCACCGTGGCTCTGATACCAATTGTAGGATCGAAGAGCACGTGAAAAGCTACCAGAGGGGGGGTGAATGGTAGATTTAAAAATCTTACGCAGTGGAAACAATTAAACCCCAACCCCTTCGGCAGAAAAACAATCTGTTAAATAAATCGTGTGTGAGACTAATCTAAATGTTTTTCCATGACAAAAGTGATAGATATCAGAGAGAATCAAGTCACGAAGACAACACAACAAGAATCACTCAAATCCGTCGAGAAAAACTCAAGTTATGATCAAAAGATCAAACAAAGGTCAATCTGTCCTACCCGAGAAAAAACAGTTTTGGAACGCTGCAAAGAAACTCGTGTAGATCATAGACCACAAATCCAATGACCGTGAAATTTTGACAGATATATATAATCAAGTTTTGAAGACAACCCAAAATAAATCACATCAATTGGATCTGCAAAACTTGAGTTATGATAAAACCACCAATGAAAGGTAGTGCTGTCCAGAAACTCGACGAGTAAAACTTGTCTGGAACAAGTCGGACGAACAAGGCACAAAAGTTCCTTCAAACTACGAATTTTATTCAATAGAACACAAGAGGAACATCCCCAAAGTCGTGCACCACGAGCTCTAGGCTCCCTTGCTTATATAACCAGCTCGAAAGCCAACTCAACTCAAATCAGGAACCTAATCCTACTCTGTTCACGAATCGTAACTTTCCATAACTGCTTAGGATTCTTCTATACGCAGATAGAAGCAATATTAAGACTTCCAAACACCTTAGGAACGTATCCCACATTCCTAAACAACTCAAATTCGTGACCCACACGAAATCATATCATGACCAACTCAAATCTTTCCATATTTGAGTCAAACCCGACTCAGCCGCAGCCTGAGTCCATAACCTAGTCGGTTGGACTTTTCTGACCAACTCTTTACGTCCACATCTCTTCATCACGTCTCGGAACCATGTAGCCATGTCCATGCACTCCTTGCACACGTGCAAATATCTTCCAATGACATCCATGATACCTTCACATGCATTGTTCTTGATTCAATCATGCTGTGCAACCTCCTGATCAGCTCAACCACAATTCCTCCTGAATTTGGTTGTTGGAACCTCATCTCCTCCCTGAGACTAGTCCAATGGATCCCATCACCAGCCATGTCTTGAACTCATGCAACACCTGCACATAAATAAACAATCAATCCATACGAGCCCAAGTCCCCGACTTGACTCAAGTTAGTTCCGAACACAACACCTTACGTGAGAACCTCACATAAGCATGTTGCAAAAACACGATATCATTCATGTCAACCAAAAACACACCAAAGACTTAGAAAATGAATACTAAGCAATCTTTCCAGAGATGTAAAGCAAGTATGAAACATTGCAAATAAAAAACAGAAGCATTGCGGTCAAGTTTCGGACCTTGCCAGAGCAACCCGAACCTTGAGCCGGAGCTAACAAAAGCTAGTAGAACCTAGCGCCGGAACTTACCAAAACTAGTATAACCAAGCTCCCGCTGCAGCTTACAAAACTAGCAGGACCTTAATAAAAGGTGTTTTGGTGATATTGAAAACTTTTATCGTCAAAGCAAGTGTATTCACTACAAGCCAATGTATTCATCACACATAGGTCTTACAACTTGAGTCTTGAAGTTGTTCTTGTGGTCGAATGTCTCCAAGTGACATCCTTACTATCACCTCTTGTGGAGCTTCTTCTTGATCTAGCACATGAGTATCAACTTGCTCCACTTGGGAGCCATTAGTCTCATCAAACACTACGTCATGTTCTACTTCAACAATGTTGGAGAATCTATTGAAAACATGATAGGAGCCTAAGTGTTTGAGTCATAACCAAGTAAGAAACCCTCATCGGACTTAGAGGCAAACTTCGAAGTCCTAGGCTTCTTGTTGAGTATATAGCATTTGCTCCCAAAAACAAGAAAATAGGAAATATTAGGTTTGTTACCGGTTAGGAGTTCATAAGACGTCTTCTTCAATATGCGATGGAGATACAACCGGTTTATGGCATGGCAAGCGGTGTTAACCGCTTCCGCCCAAAACCGGTCCAATGTCTTGTATTAATGAAGCATGGTTCTTAACATCTCAATGAGAGTCCTATTCTTCCTCTCGGCCACCCCATTTTGTTGAGGGGAGTAGGGGACCGAGAACTCATGCTTAAAGCCTTCTTCATACAAAAACTCTTTGACTTGTGTGTTCTTGAATTCGATGCCGTTGTCACTCCTTATAGTCTTGATCCTTAAGGAAAACTCATTTTGAGCTCTCCTCAAGTATTTCTTGAAAACACCTTGAGTCTCACTCTTATCATGAAAAAATAACACCCAAGTGAAACATGAAAAATCATCAACAGTTACAAGACCATATTTGTTATCGCCAATGCTTATGTAGGCGATTGGACGGAAGAGGTCAATGTGTAGAAGCTCCAATGGTCTTGTTGTTGTCATGATGTTCTTGGATGGATGTTGAGCTCCGACTTGCTTTCCGGCTTGGCATGCGCTACACAGCCTATCCTTTTCAAACACAACATTCTTTAAACCATGGATGTGCTCGCCCTTAAGAAGTCTTTGTAAATTCCTCATCCCAACATGGGCTAGTATTCTATGCAAAAGTCATCCCATGTTGGTTTTTGCAGTTAAGCATGTATGAAGTTGGGCTTTATCTGCGGAGAAATCAACAAGATAGAGTTTTCCCTTTAGTACACCCTTAAGGGCAATTGAGTCATTGCTTCTTCTTGTGACAGTCACACCCTCATTAGTGAAAAGACAATTATAACCTTTGTCACATAGTTGTGATATGGACAAGAGGTTATAGTCAAGTGAATCTACATGTAAAACATTGGAAAGAGTATGATTAGGGGATATAGCAATTTTACCGGTGCCAAATATTTTCCCTTAGCTATTGTCCCCAAAGTAAATTCCCTCACTTGGATCTTCATTTTCTTCATACTCCACAAACATCTTTCTCTCTCCGGTCATGTGATTTGTGCATCCACTATCAAGAACCCACTTGGTTCCACCGGAGGAGTATGCCTACAAAATAGAATTAAGCCTTGGATTTAGGTACCCAAGCGGTGTTGGATACTTTGATATTAGTCAAGAGGCACTTGGGCACCAACAAGCAAGGTTTTTGACTCTTGTGGTGTGGCCCAATATACCTATCACAAGGCTTTCCAAACTTATTCCTTAATAAAACATATGAAGCATCAAAATAATGGAACAATGGATGAGGATCCCTTTTTGGCATGTCATGTGATGTAGCAATGTTCTTTCCTTTGTCATTATTATATGAACCTCCTTTGACAAAAACAATCAAGTCTTTGCCATTCTTGGGAGTTTTGGTGTTTTGCCTCTTCTCCCTAGAAAAGCCAAGACCATCTTTGACAAGAGGATGTCTTGTGTTGGTGTATGCACTACGTGCATATGCCATATTATATTTGTCAAAGATGCCACCTTTTGGTGCTTGGTTGTTTTGTGCCACCTTAAGCTCATCTTTAAGTTTTAGGATCAAGTTAGAGCACTTGCAAGCTTAAGGTGTTTCAGATTTGACATTTGTGGAAGGTGAGCTTTTAGAGGAAGAAGGTGCATAGACCTTAAGAGAATCCACTTGTGTTTCAAGGATCTTGTTAACTTTTGTCAAGCTAAAAAGTTCATCCTTTAGCACAATTGTAGTGTTCTCAAGGTTTGAGCAAGTTTCCTTGCCCAAAGCGAGTTCACGCTCAAGTGCATTGCCTTTTTCTCTTTCAAACTCCAAGAGATCCTCAAACTCCTGACATCTCTCCTTTTGTTGGATGAGCATGTCCTCTTGATGGTTGATGAGCTCTTCCTTCTCAAATATCTCATCCGACAACATCTTTAATATTTTCAATGTACTCTTACTCATATCTTTAAGCATATGTTCATATTCACTACTACTATCAAAATCATCATGTGAAGAAATTGAATAAGATGGTTTAGATTTAACCTTCTTTCTTTCCTCCTTGTCCATGAGGCAAGTTGGCCTTGAGTTCTCCAGGTTGGGGAAGAGCTTGTTCTCCGTAGTTGACTTCTTCATGGCAATAGTTGTTATCTTCTCAGGAGTCTTCATTTGAATCCCACTCCTTGCCAAGGTGGGCTTGTCCCGATTGCTTCTTCTTCTTGAACTATTTCTTCTCTTGAGACTTGTCCCCCTTCTTCTTGTTTTTTTCTACATGTGGGCAATCCACAATGAAGTGACCTTATTCCAAACAATTGTAGCAAGCCCTATTTGATCTTGTCTTGGGCTTACCTTTGCTCTTGCCTTCACGATGGTAGCTTCCCCTCCTCCTTCTCATCATCCTCTTGAAATGGTTGATGAAGAGTGCCTCTTCCACATCAGTGTTGGGGCTCTCTTCATCACTCTCTTCGTTCTTGAGGACGTTGTCTTGTATTCTACATCTCTCTTATTGGAGGAGGAGGGTTTTTGAAGGTCGTTGTAGAACATCGCCTGTTGCTCCATCATCTCATGGTTGATGATTCTCCCTAGCACTTATTCGGGAGACATCTTGTGGAATCCCGGCTTTCACGAATTAATGAGCAAAGAGTAACATTTCGAGGCATGAATGCCAGAATCATCCTATTCACCACTTCATGGTCCGTCCATCAGGTGCTTCCATATGATCGACTCTTGTAGATGAGGGTCTTGAGGTGGTTGTACATGTCTTGGGGGGTATCACCATCCATGATAGTGAAACTCCCAAGTTATCCCTCAATCATTTTGACCTTTGCCTCCCTAATGACACGGTTGCCCTCATGTGTCGTCTTGAGTGTGTCCCATATTTCTTTTGCCACCTCCAACCCTTCAATCGGTTGAACTCCTCTTGAGTCAATGAGGAGGTGATCACTCCAACCGCTTGAGCATTGTGATGGAGTAGGGCGGCTTGCTCCGGGGTAACGTCTTCCTAATTTTTGGGAAGATGAACACCTGCCACGATAATTTGCCACAAGCTGGGGTTAAAGAAATGAGATGCATCTTCATGTTATGCTTCCACATAGAGTAATCATTTCCATCGAATTGGGGAGGTTTCCCAATAGGAATAGACAAATAGTGATTGCTAGCAGTTAATCCCTCATAGTTGTAAGGATATTCGGAGTAGTCTTGTGAACTACTTCCATTGTCGTTGTTGACTAGACCGATCGACTTGGTCTCATTCTTGGGTAGACCTAGCTTCTCACGAAGTCGCGCCTTGAGTAGACACACTTCCTCTTCGTCATTGGTATCATTTTGGAGCATCAACATTCTTTGTCTTGTCGTCTCCATCAACAATTACTGGGACCTTGTTGTCACCCCTTCCGGCCATCTCCTCTCCGAGTTGTTAGACTCTTGGTGGAGAGACCTGCTTTCATACCAATTGAAAGTCGCCTAGAGGAGAGTGAATAGGCAATATGACCTGAAATTGCTTAATCAAACGAGATTAAAACTCTGAGGCTGGACTAGTCTGGTCAGGGCCGGACTAGTCCACTCAGCATAGGCTGAAAACCTAAAAACTTAATTTCTACAAGTTGTTTGCAGAATTTAGGTTCACGAAAGATAGATGCAATGTCTAGCAACCTAGTACAACTTAGATTAACAAGTGTAAGCAATTAGGTTACAAGATTTCAATGAATAACGATATGAACCCCAAAAGCAGTTCTAGAGATTACTGAAAAGTAAAGCGAGAAGAGAGACACGATTTATCTTGTGGTTCCGCTCCACAAAGAAGATTACATCCATGTTGGGAAGTCCATACAAGGACCGGGTCTCACTTGACCCTCTTCTCACCAAGCCATCACAAATGGCCGACTTGGTTTCCACTATAACAAAGGGTAATCACTAAGTTTTTGGGGCTGCTCACAAGTTAAGGCTCTCACAAATCAATATAGCAAGGAGCACACAAAAATCAACTCACACAAGCCACAAAATGCAACACCAAATGCAAGAGATCAAATCGAGATCCAAATCATGATGATCTTCCTTCACTCTCCTTCCCAAACCCTAATCTGCTCAAGATTTGGTCTTAGAGAGCAAGTAGGCAGAGTAGAAGGTTTTAGAAGCCTCAAGGATTGTTGTGGCGGTGCTAGGGTTCAATATCCTTCAAATAGGAGCTGGAGGTACCCTTTTTATAGGGGTCCCAGCAACTAACCATTGCCAACAACTCAAATCCAGACTAGTCCGGCCCTGTACCACGGACTAGTCCGACCTCTTGGGACCACCGACAATTCGATGTCACTGATCGACAAAAGAGGTGACGTCCCAACCAAACGTTTAAATTTAAAACGGTCATGGCAACTCGGACAAGTCCGGCCACAAATGGAATAGTCCGAAGTCGTACAAAATGCTTTAGTCCGGCTAAAAACGGACTACTCTAGGAGAGCCCGGACTAGTCCGACCCATGAGGTAGACAAGTCCGGCCTCCCAGGACCTGGCTTCGGGATCTCACACTAAGGCCAAAACGGACTAGTCCGTAAGAAAACAACAAGTCCAAGCTGGGACAGAAACATTTAGTCCATCCCAAAATGGACTATTCTGGTGGGGGGGACTAGTCCGGCCTCTGTGGCAAACAAGTCCGGCCTCCCAGGACTTGGCTCCACATACTCTCATCAAGGAAAAATGAACTAGTCCGTACCCATACAGACAAGTCCGAACTCGAACAGAGACCTTTAGTCCGTCCCAAAACAGACTAAACTGGCACCCGGACTAGTCTGGCCTGAGGCCTGGACAAGTTCGGTCCCTGGGAATTTTCTCTCAAAGGCTTCTCACTTAGGTTTTTCTCTCAACCACCACTTTGAGCCCTCTTTGATGATCTCAATGCACTTGATACACACACCCTCACATTGATATGGCTAGTTTAAACTCAACACAATAGAAACCCTAATTTTTATGCTTGAGTCTTTGACGCCCGTTTCAACCTTTTTGTTTTTGAGGGATTTTGTCTCATTTCAATCGTCACACCTGTGCTTAAGATCAACTCAGCTCATTAGTCTCTTAATTGTCATCATTAATCATCCAAAACCCATGGGGATGCCTAGATTCACTTTCAGGAGTTGCAGGACAACTTCTTGCAGGGTGGCTCCCTCGGCGGGCTTGGCGGTGGAATGTTGACCATGATGGTGGTGGGTCGTCAGCGCGGAGAAGACGAAGAAGAAGAAATGTATGCAAAAGGAGACACGCACTTGTGGAGAACTGACGGGTGATGGTGCGTCTTATATATGGTCTGTGCGGAGTCGATGATGGCACGGTTCGTTTCACATGCATTGATGGGACGACGGGACGCATCGATACCGCCTCGGGGAAATGATAGGTCGCGCACGCTGATCGCACGCGTCTCTGCACCACCGCCACTGAAATTAAGTTATTCGTAGTGCTGCACGTCTCTCTTTCGACAATGGAAGACGCGCCATCACCCCTAGTGTGTCTCGCTTTAGTCTCGCGCGTCTCGTGTTTACCTCCTGCGTCTCTTCGCCACATGTGCTCCTTTACTAATCGACCAACTCCAATGCGACCGCAACCTCTGTTCGACAAACTCCAGTGCGACTGTCGCCTCTGTTCGCCATCGCAGTCGTCGTCGTCGTCACTTTTCATGGCTGGGTTAGATATTGGCTTGGCACGTAACCGACTGAAGGAAGAGCGCTTGGCGTGGCGCAAGAACCATCCCCATGTATGTACATATGGCACACCGGTCGCATGGTTGTATGTAGCTCTGCAATGGACTGATGAACTTAACTGTAATTTTGTTTTTCTGTCTTGTTTGTTTTTAGTATTTGCAATTTCATGGATTGGCACATAATCGACAGTACCCATTTGTGGCACTTGTTTGTCCAATTTCTCTGCGAAGCTTGAGTCGGGAGATTTATTGAAGTGGCAGTGCATTGTCCCCGGTAAAAAAGGGTAAGTCATGAAGAACAAGCACAATCATATCCAGTATAACATTGTCCTTATTAATGAATTTCCTTTGTAGACTGACTGGGAAGGTGGTTACTACCCCTTGACAATCTCCTTCTCGGAATACTATCCGTTGGTGCCTCCAAGATGCGCCCTTCCACGTGGTTTCTTCCACCCGAATGTCCATCGCTCAGGAGCACTCTGCCTTGGGTTCTTGATCAAGAGACAGTAAGATAGACTTATTTTGCTCAAGTAATTAATAATTGTTGCCGAACTTATTTGAACTGGTTTCTTATGCTGCTTAGATTGATATTTCTTAGAGGTGGTGGTCTGGTTTTACAATTAAAACTACACTACTTGAAGTTCAGTGTTTGCTTCATCAGCCAAATGCATCTGATGTTGAAAATGATTGCTATAATCTACTTATCAAGGTTAGTAACTTTGTGTTAGTGACCAACGTAAGTTATATATCATTCCTCATTCGACATTCATTAATTTAAAGAATGTCAATATTCAGGATCCAGAGGAATATAAGAGACGTGTTCGGGAGCAAGCTAGACAATACAATTTAGATTGATCGATGGGAGATTCATAGCAATAAGTTTAGAATCGAAACGTATAGTTTAGAGGGCACGCAATGTGTATGAACTATAAAATTCATTAAGTTGCAAATTATCTCTGAATTTCAATGTCATTGTGTTTGTTTATCCCTGAATTCCAATTATGCTCCTGAATTGCAATGTCATTGAATTTGTTTGTCCCTGCAATAGATGCTCATGATGTTAACTCTGCACGTGAGTGGCAACGGACGCTCATGATGTCGTGCGAGTAGCAAAAGGGAGACGAGCACATGAGAGACGCACATTAAGCAGGAGCCTCTCCGATTTTCTACCTCCGGCAACAGGGAAACGTGCTTTTTTAAGGCCCGTGGAAGACGAGCTAATGCAATATGTGCCTTACCTGGGCTCGTCTCCGATTCATGTCGAAGATCTTTTGTCCCACCACAGAAAGGTGAGCGCGTTGCAACGATCATATAAGGCATTGTGCACAGTTGACAGCTGGACATGCCTGCATGCGAAAGATGTTGTTCCTTGCTTTAGCACACCGTGGCGCATCTTTCGCATACAGTGTGCCCGTTCAGCCACAAAATAATGCGAGCCGGACGTTATATATGTCTGTCTCCAATTTTTTACCTATTTTTCTCTCGCGCGCTCTGTGGCAAAAAAATTCACGCAAAACTTACTCGTGCTCTCTCAATCTAGGGGAGATGCTCTGATGAGACACGGGTGTTATAGAGATTCATCTTTGACTTTTGCTATGTTTATCTCTCGCGCGCTCTCTCCCAACACTTGGTGAAAATTTTTAGCTCCCGCGCACTTTCTCGACCTAGAAACCGCAGCTCCTGAGCACGCCGCCATCCCTCTTTCTCAACTCGCTCTTCGTTATTATTGCGCTGCCGCTGTCGACCCCGACCTTTGTCATCAGAGAGTTGAGCATGTTGGAGCACGCCGCCTCATCCCCTATCCCCAGAGCACGCTGCCGCCTTCACATAAGTGGAAATGTTCTCCCTGTCCCTGTCGTCAGCCTACTATCATCATAGAGTTGAGGAATCTCCGGTGCCTCCACCAGCTCATCCTCGGAGCACGATGTCGCCTCGTCCCGTTGTAAGGACCGAATGCCCAAGAGGCGGGGGCGGGGGGGGGGGGGGGGGTGAATTGGGCTTTCTCCGAAAAATTCTAAGCAATGAAACTCAATTTCTAAAGCCCAATTCCCTACGCGACTATCTATGCATTCTAGTAGATAGAAACTTTGCAGAATATAAAATGCATAAAAGTAAGGGAAGGAGAAGGATGCAAACTCCCGAGGAGACAAGGATTTATCCCGTGGTTCGGCAAGATCATTAAGATCTTCCTACATCCACGTTGTGGCACCCACCAAAGGGTTTTGCCACACCCAAGTCACCAAGACGAGGGGTCTTCACTATTCCTCTCCGTTCACCTCCTTTGGCAAGGTGGAGCTCAAGCCTTGTACAAATTCGACCTTCCGGGCTTCCACACACGCCTTGGCAAGCTCCGGAAGTCTCTTCATGATTACAACACCAAGGGCACACCCTTTGAGGCTCTCACACTATCCTAGAGAGTCCACTCACCCAGAATGGTGGCACGCAAGCTCTCTCTCTAGCTAGTTCTAGCCTAAACCTTGGTGTAGAGGTGATCAAAATGATGTGGAGGTGATTGCTCTTGGCCTTGAACACTTGTGGATGTGTTGATAGCTTCTGGTGATCAAGACTTGACGAAATGACAGGGTTAGGGGGTATTTATAGCCAGCCTCCCCGAAATAGCCGTTGGAAAAGTAGGCTGACAGAACTTTACTGTGAACACCGGATGATCCGATGTCTCCCCTTTAGTTATCATCGGTCTAATTACTTTGGCTGATGTCATTGTGTCAGATGACCGTTGTTAGATCGATGTTGCTCCTGTCTTCTCATCGGATGATCTGGTGGCTCTTCCTCTAGAATTTGCTTAATCTTGATGCTTATTGGAGTGATTGACTGATGTGTGTAAGTCTGTACATCGGATGATCCGGTGCTACACTTGGTCCAATGGTATTGCAAACTGTACTGATGGACCGATGTCACTGAGCCATTCACATCGGATGATCCGGTGAGTACATTGTTCTGAGGTCTTCTTCTTCAGTTGGACCAACTCGACCGATGTGTACATTACTGAAATCATCGGTTGATCCGGTGAGTTGATTTTGATTGCTTCAAGTTTTTTTGAGTGAATCTTTTGTGTCTTGCTCAGATGACCTCTTAGACATTTGTTTCATAAGCCTCTCTGATGATCTTCAAGCATTGTATGTTGTCAACTTATGGTTGAGTGACTTAGACATAAGAGCTTTCACTTCTTGTCTTTACCTCATTGATTTGATCTCAAAAGTTGATTGTATATGGGTCTCCAATGACATATTCATTTCATTTTATTGAGTGATTATGGGGACCTTGCATTCACAAATTCATTAGTAAAGTTCAATGGTTGTCATTAATCACCGAAACCGTACTTTATGGGGGGCCTAGATGCTTTCACCCGTGTTACCAGAGCACGTCACCTCCTCGACCCTGCCCTCAAAGCGTGCATTTCAGTGATTTTATTGAATTTGAGAATGTCCAATGAAGGCTCGTCGTTAATGAAGTCGTTGATCCAAAGGGAGAATTTTCATTACGGTATACATTCATCTTCCTTGTTTATGTCCAATGCAGAAGTAATGCATTTGTTTTGACTATCAATGTATATAATGAATTCTGATCCGCAAACCCTTGAAACTGCAGAAACTGTGGTTGATACTATGCACCCATGCTGGAATCAAGGTACCTATGCGATAATTGGTTGCTCTTACAAGTTTTTGATGTCAGTCTATGAATGCATCAATGGAATGTAAATTGTTTGTTTTTTCAGGAGACAAGCAAACCAGCTCACTACCATGTCCTTTATGATGAGAACAATTTCTCTGTTGATGCTTTACAGATGCTCACCAACTGCCTGTGGTACAAGTAAGCTCGGTTCTCCATTCACTAACAGTTCTTGTGTTTATTACAATTGTATACCAATTTGTTCCTAAGCCTTCAGATATTTGCTCCCTTATGTAGCTTTTCAAGCGAATGTGACTGCAATTTGATAATTTTTATATGATTTCAATGATTTTATTGAATTTGAGGATGTCTCAGTCAGGGCATTAGAGGCTATGAAGGCTCATCGTTAATGAAGTCACTGATCGGGAGAATTTTCATTCCGGTATACAGGATTAGATGATGACAATTATGATGTGTGTAATTAGTTACTTTGTAATCAGGATGAATAGGAGGTCATTCTTTGTGTAATTAGTATACTTGATAACCATGATTGACACTTTGTTAATATTTGATTGGTCAAATATAATTTAATGTGTGATATTTTTTGCTATACATATGTTCATGTATGTGTATGTTGCTGACACTGGCAATATGGCTGCCAAATCCTGGCTAGCTCCGGGATGCCGTCGGCAACCAGGATAATCAGAGGTAGAGAACACCTAATAGGTGACTCTGTCTGTAAACAATCTTCGATGAGCTGTATCAGAGATCGTCTAGGATTACCTAAATAAAGGAGTTAAGTTTCTTTAAAGCCCGTCTCATATCAGTCAACAAATCTGTGACACGCTACCATAAATCTGTCTCGGATCAGTCAATAAATCTAGAAGGCCTATATTAGAGCTTGTCTCGCATGTATGCTTTTAGGCGACATGCGCTACTCACGTCTCCAATGACCCCGTAAAGCACGTCTGTTATGATTCAAAGAAACGAGACGTTCTATCTTTGAGCTTGTCTCACACTTAGGCTGATTGATGTGCTAACCGCTCGTCTCTGATGACAATATAATGCAAGACGCGACGACAGAGACACACTGTTTGTCCGTCTCCCTTCTTCGTTCAGGTACGTCTCGGATGAGCTTTTCTTACATCGTGGAACTGACAGATCAATTCACTTGACCGTTCTGGTCAGCTTCCGAATCAGCCTGTGATCCTCTATCTAGTTAGAAAAATCGATGTAGTTTCGAGCTAGCTGTACTGTGCAATGGAATAATTATGGGGCAATCAGCATAAAATGTCCGAGGGTAATCTGTGCTAAAGTTCCTTTTCAGTTTTCAGTTAAGATGTGCTCTCGGCAAGTGGCCAAGAAAAGTCGGTATTACATATCCTTGAACGGTTAAGAAAATATGCTTGACATGTGTCTTTATACGATTTACATGGATACAAAAGAAGTGTGGAAGATTTGGCCCATCATTAGTCATCTAGCAAGTTGTGTACACAATGGCCGGGCATATGACAACGTGTTCCTGAAGCCAGACTAGTCGACACTTCTGCAGTAGCTTTCTGCCCAGATATTTCCAGTTTTGGAAATGTGGTAATGTGGTCCAACAGACCGCCACCTCTACAACTTTCAACATATGTATCATTCTCCAAGCTAGTTCACCTATATCTAGGCTCTACAGTTCATTAATTTTGTTAGATTTTATGAATCTCGGAAGAAAGTTATTGGGTACTGTACTAAGCTACTAGCTAGATAGACAGTTGTTCTTGTGGATTTTCTAATGAACAGGCAACAAGCTTCGCTAGTACTCCAATGTCCTCTTATAGTTGGATGATATTTCTAGTCAGTGGAAATGAAACTTTAGTCACAGGTATTTTGAGCATCTTACAAAAGTTTAGAGATAACCCACTGGATGAATGTGGATTAATCAAATACTAAAAATAGGACATCTTCAATGATACAGAAATAACCACGCGGGGAAACTTATATACAACACGAGGGCTTAGAGAGTGAGCTTCCTGGTATGCTTAAAACTATAGTGCCCTCCCTTCAGACCGCTAGTAAGGTCTGCGGTTAGAGATTGGATCTCTTCCTTCGAGCTCTCTCACCCCTAGCTTAGGGGACACCCCCGGCTTTCTCTTGTTGCTTTCTCCATAATAGGATTATAAATATTTAACCTTTCACGATTCTATTAATATATATATATATATATATATATATATATATATATATATATATATATATATATATATTCCCTAGTTGTATTACCGTTAAAAAAATATGAGGGCTTATTGCCTAATCTCCTAGTGTTAGTATATCTTTTCGTTGTATACAAGATTTGCTCAACCGAGGTTCTAATGAAAGCAAAATATAATATAAGCTCATAATGCTACAATAAGCTTCATCTCATGCGGCTCCAAACGTATTATCACACGCAGTTTCTAAAATCGTATGAAACGAAGAGCCTATGATAATCTGCAATTTCACAGGTGGGGAAGTGAAACCGTCTATGATAATGGTATTATCACAGACGGTTCTTTACTTACGACTAGTCGTCCATGAAGACATATTATCACAGGCGGGTCGTACAACATATATAACCGCATGTGATAATGGTGTTATCACAGACGGATCTTTACCTATGACAAGCCGCATGTGAAGACAGTTTATCGCAACCAGTTTGTACCATAACAATAACCACCTGTGATAATTAAGTTATCACAGATGGTTCTTTATCTATATATAGCTGCCTGTGATAATGATATTTCACAGGCAGGTCTAGCCGTAGGTAACCGTCTGTGATAAGGTATATCCTATGTAGTACTACCTGCTGTTATTTGTAATTTCCAGGTCAATTCCATATAATCACGAAAGTCAACAATATAATCACACAAGTAAACAATATAATCACATAGTCATCTCACAGTAGTTCATTTCACTAAAACAATATATATGTACAAGTTACATATACAAGTCATCTCATAGTTAACAAGTTTTACTAAAAACTGTTTCTATTGTCATAGTCGCAAAGTTCTGATACATCAGCTATTGCACCATTCTCATCAAAGAACTCTCTTTTGTGCAAAATTTCACGATGCACGAATTGACACAGTTCACCAGCAATCTTGTCGGCTCCTCCACCAGGCATACTTCTACAAACCGACCCTTCTTCGTTCACTTTCTTCGTGTGCTGCAATGAAACACATAACAAAATTTAGAATGTGTTGGTTTGAACAATATCAAAGTATAGATCAAAGTGAGAGTATACAGGAATTTATTTGGTATTTTTGGAGCAGTTGTACTATGAGCAATTGAATTTTGATGTTGAAATCAAAATCGGAAAATAATGTTTTTGGTAATATTGAACAACAGAGAATATAAGTATTAAAATACGCTAGTTACAATGAAAATGAAACTCAAGAGTAAGAAAATAAGATATCGATATTAAGGATAACTTACATTCTCACGGTTCACTCTATATTCGCTGGCGGACTGAAGATGCTCGCATACATAATACCCGCATAAGACACTCCCATCAGGCTGATTCGGACAAGGATAATATGTTTTAATGTCCAATGCATTCGTATTAGGAGGTCTCTGACCGCCAAGCCATTCTGCGTAAAACCGTCAAGCACTGTAATACAAAAAATGTCATATAAAACTTGGCAAGACATTTTAAATGTGTGTAAATTAAAAGTATTGAATAAATGTACAGTTTCAAAATGGAAAGGAAATCTTTGTAATGATCTGGTGGGTAATCGGTTGAGTCCAATACTGTTGCCAAATCCTGCGTGGCTTGATGAAGATCATTATATAGTGTTTACTGCACACGTACAAACACACGTGTTCAGAATTAGCAAAAATTGCTATTTCAATGTCATGTGTCAACTTACTTGAAGTGGTACGAAGCCTTTACGAGGTCCTTACCGTCTCCGACAAAATTAAACATTGCATGTCCTATGTAAGCTGCAATTTCTGTCCTTCTATCCTTCTTAAATTTTTTGGATAAAAAAATTTCATGTGCTTGTACTGTACTAAGTCTCGATCCGCCTTAACGTCGAATAGCGTCTTTGCAATCCGTATAGGGTCAAGGATACCTGTCTTGCGTTTCATCTTTTCATTATTCATGTATTGTATCCTATCGAAGATGTCCAGAATTGTTATAATCTCATGAAATGTGTATGCGTGTAGTAAGAAAAGCAAATGCAAAATATTGGAGGCTTTTACAAGCATCAGACGAGTAGCAGGTTGATTTCGAGCATGCCCCAATGGAAAAGGGTATGCAGCTCTTCAAATAAAATGACTCGTTTATCTGCTCTAGTGCTCCAGAATGCATCTTTTGGAACACGAAATGTGACGCAAGAAAGATCATATTTTGTGCTGGCAGTGATGTACCGCTCATGCATTCTTTTGAGCGGGACAGGTTGTTTGCTAAGTTCTACGGATGTCATGAACGGCTTCCCATTCTCATATTCGGGAGGAACATCCTCAAGCTTGTATACTGGAACCCCTGGTGTAACTTACACCGTCCGCAGATTATACATGACACCGTCTTCTTCCCACTCCTTGATATCTTCTAATGTTGGCTCATGAGAAGAACGAGATGCACTCAATTTTCTAATATTTTCCTTCATATTTTCCAAATACTTTGACACTTCTGATGAAGGTTTCTTAATTTCGTATGAGCTAACTTTGATAGGCACTGATGATCGAGAAGTAGTCGTCAGAAGTTGGACACTCGCTTGTTGTTGAACCTATTGTTCAACTGATTGCTCTTTACTTCCAGCAGCTGGCTCTAGTACTAATTCAAGCTGTTGCTCAACTGGTTGCTCTTTACTAGCAATAACTTGCTCTGGTACTGCTTGAAGCTGTTGTCCAACTTGTTGCTCTTAGTTATCTTTACTAGCAAGGTTACTATCATCCTTGCTGAGATATAGGGGGAGTGGATCTTTCTGGACTGGGAGTGGATCTTCCTGGACTTTCGCCTTAGAAGATGGGTTGTAGTATTTTGAGATGCGACGGGGCTAGAAATCAGCTTATCGTCCAACACGATATCGCGTCGGTGGCAAAGGATTAATTAGTTGACAGTCTGCCCCAGAGTCGCGATCCCCTCATGTGTGATGTGGTCTATTTCATAATCTTCATAATCATTATCAATGATCTGAAGAACTTGCACCACAACATAATACAACAGAAGTGGATTGCCGTTGAAGTCACGATCAGGCTTTGCCAGAGCAGTGGCAACCTGTTTGGTTTTGTTCCCTGCTCTGTCGATCGGGACAATAAGACGACAAGATATGTCCTTAGCAATATCATCGACAGCGAACTTATGGGTTGACCCTGAGCCTGGCACAAACCTACGCTGCTAGGGTAGGCAGTTGGAGATACCAATTGCTCCTTTGGCACGGGAACCATTGTTGTACTCAGTGCCACTAATTGTACCAATTGTCTAAATTGTTCCATTATTTCTTGCACATTTTCCTTGACCTTTTGAGCAATTGTTTCATCAAGTGTTTTCTGAACTTCTCACATCTTCTATATGTCTCTTCATCTTTCAGAAAACCATCTAGCCAAGACATTTGAGAAGAGATTGATCGAACCCGTCCACTTTGTTCAGGGTTTCCTAGGATAGCGGTAAGTTGGTCATTCTCCCTCTTCAGCTTGAAGAGACCATTCTATTGCTTT
This sequence comes from Tuctoria greenei, assembly GCA_036927565.1. Classification (NCBI taxonomy): domain Eukaryota; kingdom Viridiplantae; phylum Streptophyta; class Magnoliopsida; order Poales; family Poaceae; genus Tuctoria; species Tuctoria greenei. Next base: position 31,681,671 of record JAYESD010000005.1, on the reverse strand, counting down.
TCAATAGCTTCTTTCATTTTTTTCCTCTACTTCATTCACAGAGTCAGGATTTTCAAGTTTGCCCTCGTTGATCAAACCTGACCGAGCAAACACCCACCATTGAGTTCTCTCATTGCAGCCTTCTAACGGAATGGATTGCCCTTACTGGAAATTTGTCTAATATCTTATTCCATTTCTGGACTTTGGGGGCATATCCGGCAGACCCCAAGCGATAATGGTATTTGTTCTTTTGGCAAGTTCTGACCTAGTTGCACTTAGGGCTTTAGCATCAGGTGTAGTCTTTTGATGAACAAATTATTGCAACTGAGCTTGTGTGATTTTTCCCATCTTCGTCGGGCTAGGGACCTTATCGGCCTTAGCATAAGTATTCATTTCACTCTTCCATCCACTAAACTTCTTGCCGCAAGAGACCAATGTTGCTTTCTTTACAGCTTATTCCGTGCCTTTCGGGAACTTGAATTGTTTCTTTATCCTTTCCCACAACTCATTCTTGGTCTCCTCTAGTAATTTTCTCCAATTCTCGGTTGTGATCAGCACGAGCTCTCTAACAACAAAAACGCATGCATTTAGGCACTTGGTAACTGAATCCAGTGGTTCTTGGGGAAGCCCACCTGGATCGACCCTTGTTATGTACATGATGCGGTCCAATGGACCCTTATTAGGACCTCGTCGCCCTCATTTCCGCTTGAGTGAACCTGAGGATTCATCCATTGGAGAACCTTCTGCGGTTTTAGGAGTCGAAGTCACCTTGTTGTCTTCGCGATTAATCTAGGTAGAAAAGGATTATAAGACTTCTTATACTTGACAACCAACATTAACTTGAACTACTGAAGTTAAGATTCGTGATCCATACCTCGTCTGCAGGATCATATTTTGGGTCGAGATCCTTTGAAGTTGTTTTAATTTCTATATTCGGAAAAAGGATCTAATGGACTGTGAAAGGAGCCTGAACTGCTGGAGTCACTGAACTCCATATTGCCTTCTTTATTGTTACTACCATCAACAGTCTTTTTAGGGCTTTCCATCCTAGAACTAATAAGACAAAAATATAATGAATGGCATATTAACTCTACATGAAGTGTTGCATGAAGAAAAATATGGAACCATTCTAGGGTTTGATAAGGCATTCTAGGGTTGCACAAGTTTTTTATGTACAAGAACCAAAAACTGAGAAGATGCATGTAGTTATTTTTGGGAAGCAAAACATTGTTGGGGTTGAAAATGTGGGAGATAATGAAGAGGAATATAATTAGTATGAAGAGATGTACCATTTCACCAAACCAGAAAACATCAAGTGCATAGAGAGAAGCATTAAAAAGGATTTGAAACCCTATATGCGAGAAAATGTCAATGCTGGAAAAAATGTATGACATATATTGTATATATTTGTATCCTCTGAAATCAACTTAGAATAATGCTCTATTTCAGCTTTAGATAGCATGTTTCGAACATTATTAAATTCAGCTTCTGTAGAGAAGACTAATTTGGACAAGTGATCCTTTTCGGCTTGTTGACTATCATATTTATCACCTTCACATGTTCCATAAGTTATCAAATTGTATGTGTATATAAATTTCTTGTAACCTATGATGATCAGGCTTGCCTTCCAACAGCTTGGTTCCAAACAACATCTAGAAGCACAACTCTTGAAGCTCCTGTCAAGCTAATCCCTTCACAGCAAGCTCTTGTAGATGCAAGTAACACCCGAGACTCATCATTTGGATTGTTAAAAGCTTTAATTGAAGTCTGACGATACTTCCCATCCATTTGAGGGCTTGTTTGGATAGGAGTGGATCCACTTCAATATAAGGGGGTTGAGGAGAAAATTAGTTCATTCTTTACTCCAATCCACTTCAATCTAATTATATTGAGTACACCCAAACAAGCCTTGAAAGATTTCTTTCTCTTCTCTCCATTTTCAAAACTTACGTATATGCTACTTTATCAGTTCTAATGGTTGAATATATTGACTACAAATCAGTACCATCTCTCTTAGTGCTTCACACAAGCGACGAAGCGAACAACTTCAATCACAAATCTTGTTTTTGCCCTTTTCATAGAAATTTGACCTTAATCTTTCAAGCATAGATTTATCAATAACTAAATCTTCCGCATCAGACATGTTAATGGCAGTTACAAGTGTAGGGTGTGTTGAAGCTAACGAAATCTCAACGGGACTGAAGATAAAGAGATGTTGCATATGAGTGACAATGTCCAGGTTAGACAACATGAAGCTATGATGGTAGCCTTCAACAACATGAAAAGTGATGCCAAGGTTATGCTTGCATCAACCAAGGCATGTTGTGAGTGCATAACACTTGTTGGAGCATCAAGGTTATGCTTGCCCCAACAAGTGTTATACCCTCACAACATGCCTTGGTTGATGCAAGCATAACCTTAACATCACTTTTCATGTTGTTGAAGGTTGCCATCATAGCTTCACGCTGTCTAACCTGGACATTGCCACTCATATGCAGGATCTATTTATCTTCAGTCCAATTCAAATTTCGTTAGCTTTGGCACATCCTTCACTTATAACTGCCATTAACATGTGTGATAAGGAAGCTTCACTTATTGATAAATCTATGCTTGAAAGATTAAGGTCAAATACCTATAAAAGGGTAAAAACAAGATTTGTGATTGAAGTTGTTCGCTTCCTCGCTTGTGTGAAGCACTAAGAGAGTAGGTACTGATTTTTAGTCAATATATTTAGGCATTAAAACTGAGAAAGGAACATCTTCCTAAGTTTTCAAATGGATGGGAAAATCCTTCCAAGGATCGTTTGGCTTCAATTGAGGCTTTCAACAATCCAAATGATGAGCCATGGATGTTACTTGCATCTACAAGAGCTTGCTGTGCAGGGATTAGCTTGACAGGGGCTTATCAGCATCAGAAGTGGTTCTTAACTAACAAGCAGCCTGTGAAAACAATGACTTTCCCTAGGCGGTTCTTCAACAAAAATCGCTTGTGATGATTGAACCAGTACATATGGTTCTTAAACAATGACCGCCCGTAAAAATCATGTATTTACCCAGCGATATTTAATTAAGAACTGCCTGTGAAGTTTGCTAGAGGACAAGTGGTTCTTAATTAATAGCCAGCAGAGAAAATCATGTATTTACACAGGCGGTTGTTTTTTAAAATCCACGGTGATGTTCTGTCATTAAAGGTAGTTATTGTATCATTCGTCATCATAGTCGCATTTTTTTACGGACCGCCTGTGTTTGAAAAATCGAGGCGCCTGTGCAAATGCTTTTTGTAGTAGTGTCGAAGGATATTTTCTTATTAGTTTCTCACTAATATTCGAGAAGAGCAATTATCTTTTGTGAGCACTAGACCCAATTAATCATGTGGATTCAGTTCATAGACTGTCTTTATATCAACGCCATGCCCTAGGTTTGACGAGGCAATGAATTAAAAGAAGAAAAAGGAGAAACGAACAAATATCAAAAGAATCTAATACCACTACTACAATAAGCCTCATTGCAGGCGGCTTCAAACGTATTATCACACGCGGTTTCAAAAACCGCCTGAAACAAAGAGTCTGTGATAATCTGCAATTTCACAGGCGGAGAAGTGAATCCGCCGGTGAAGACATATTATCACAGGCGGTTCGTGCAGCATATATAACTGTCTGTGATAATTGTGTTATCACAGGCGGTTCGTGCAGCATATATAACTGTCTGTGATAATTGTGTTATCACAGGCGGATCTTTACCTACGACAAGCCGCCTGTGGGGACAGTTTACCGTAGCCGGTTTGTACCATAATAGCAACCGCTTGTGATAATGGAGTCATCACAGGTTGTTCTTTACCTATTTCTAGCCGCCTGTGATAATATAATTTCACATGCAGGTCTAGCTGTAGGTAAAGAACCGCCTGTGATAAGGTATAACCTATGCAGTACGAGCTGCTGTTATTTCTAATTTCCAGATCAATTCAATATAATCATAGAAGTCAACAATATCATCACAGAAGTCAACAATATCATCACAAAAGTAAACAATATAATCACAGAAGTCAATATTACTAAAACAATATACATATGTACAAGTTACACATACAAGTCATCTCATAGTCGAAAACTGTTTACAAATTTCACTAAAAATTGTTTCTATTGGCATAGTCAGAAAGTTCTGGCACATCAGCTATTGCACCATGCTCATCAAAGAACTATGCTCTTTTGTGCAAAATTTCGCGACGAACGAATGAATGTGGCCTAGAGGGGGGGTGAATAGGCCTTTTTGAATTTTAGTCGGAACCTGCAACACTTAACAAACTAATCAAACCCTAAGATATCAGACTAGTCCGGTAGAGTGCGGACTAGTCCGGTGCATGCGGACTAAATTGATCAAGTTCGATCAATGATTTCAATACAAGCACAGTACGCATCGGAATATAGTTTGTAAATTCAAAGTATTGAGTCAATGAAATTAAGTGTAGTACAAATTAACTTTTGATTGAACGTTTTAACGTAAGATGGAAAAGATCTATCAAACCCTAGAATATGATATGAGAACTTAAGAACAAGTTTGACACACGATTTTTATCCCGTGGTTCGGTTTCCATAGAGGCAACCTACGTCCACGTTGAGGAGCCCACGAAAGGACCGAGTCTTCACTGATGAAAGTGCATCTAGGCAACCCTTGTGGGTTTTGGTTGATTTATGACAAACAAATGAGATCCTAACCACATTATTGAGATGAGCGCAGGTTTTAATGAATGAATGAAGGAAGTGCCAAAAAGAAAGGAGAATGAGGATCAATTCGGAAAAGAGCTCAAGAGCTAAATAGAATACTTCATTGTGTAGGGAGTGTGTTGGTGTATCACATCCCAAGAGCTCTAACATAAAAAAATCCTCACACACTTCACATTTCACAGGAAAAATGGACTAGTTCGATATCCTCTCTGGACAGGTTCGGACAAATCCAGCAAATGCAGACTTGTCCGCACCGGACTAGTCCGATAATGTCTGGACTAGTCCGATAATGCCTCTGACTAAAATCGGACAAGTCCTCCAAGTGCGGACTTGTCCTATATTCACCTATGGAATCACCACACCGGACAAGTCCGATATCAGCACGGACAAGTCTGAAAACCTCTCTGACTAAAATCGGACAAGTCCGCTCCTAGCCAAACAAGTCTGATATTTCTGGACACTTAGGGTTTCCTGCACGCCGCACACTGGACTAGTCCGGACCCCACCATGGACTAGTCTGGGCCCCCAAAACCCTAATGGTAACTTTTGAAAACCCTAATATAAATATATGTGCACGTCCCAACTATCATAACTCTCGACCCCTTGCACCGTCACACCTTCCAAGAGCCTAGAAAACACATCTCTCCACGAAATCCAATGCAAGAAAGATCAATCCCTTGAGAATTCACTTTGGATCATAGGAGAGACAAGATTCCACACGTTTGAGCTCTTGGGTTTGATCTCTAACACACTCCTGTTGTTTCATTGTTATCTTACGAGTGTGTTCTTGGTGGTGTTTGAATTGTAATCTTGGGGAGCCCTCAACTTGTGAGAAGGCCCTTGAACTTGGTGATTTTCCCCCTTTGTGATAGTGGAAGAAGAATTGGCCTTTGTGGTGATTCTACGAGGTTAGGGTCAGTGAAGACCTGGTCCTTTCGTGGGCTCCTCAACGTGGATGTAGGTTGCCTCTGTGGGAACCGAACCATGGGATAAAATCGTGTGTCAAACTTGTTCTTAATTTTCATATTGTATTCTAGGGTTTTGTCAATCTTGCATAACCTACGTTAAAACCTTGAAACAAGAATTGGTTTGCATTATACTTGGTTGCGTTGACACAATACTCGCAAGTTACATACTATATTTCGCTGCATAATGTGTTTGTATTGAGATCATTGATCAAACTTGATCAATTTATTTCACACGCACCGGACTAGCCCGCACTATACCAGACAAGTTCGATATCTCGGGATTTGATCAGTTTGTTAAGTGTTGCAGGTTCCGACTAAATTCAAAAAGGCCTATTCACCCCCCTCTAGGCCACATTCAATTGGTATCAGAGCGGGTTTCTTTGCAAGAGACTAATCGCTCGAAGAAAACATGTCGGACATGAAGGATGTAAACAAGAGTCTTAACGAAGAGAAGGTGGAAGACGAAAAAGCTCAAAAGTTGGAGAATCTCCTCGATGCCATCCAGGACTTCGAGGATGACGATGAGAAGACGCTTGAACTCAAGGCGCTCCTAAGGAAGAAAGCTCTCTCAAAAGGAAAAGTGAAGGTCGAGGACGAGAAGAAGAAGAAGGGGAGTAGTCACACTGACTACTCCCGATATCCTTTTAATTATGATCACTTAAATTCTAACAAAAATCATTATCTATCTATTCCACATGGAAAAGCCCCACACTTTGATAGCAATGACTACTCAATGTGGAGGCAAAACTTGAAAATGCACTTGATCTCACTCACTCCAAGCTTGTGGCACATTGTGGTTACAGGAATAGATATCCCCGACGATGATGAGGAGCTCACGCCTAGCCAAGAGCAAGCAATCCATCGAAATGCCCAAGCTGCAGCAGTCATCACCTCATCACTAAGTTGGGACGAGTTCACCAAGGTGGATGGACTCGAGATTGTGAAAGAAATATGGGATACATTGCAAACCGCACATGAAGGTGATCGTCACATGCGAGAAGCGAAGATTGAGATGATCGAAGGCGAATTGGGAAGATTCGCCATTGAAGAAGATGAGTCGCTGCAAGACATGTACAACCACTTAAGACACTCATCAACAAGGTTCGAGCATACGGAAGCAAGAAGTGGAACGACCACGAGGTGGTGAATCTCATCCTTAAAGCTTTCATGCCTCGCAACATCACCTTGTGCTCGATGATTAGAGATAGCCCCGGATACAAGAAAATGACCCCGGATGACATGCTTGGGAAAATCATCAATTTTGAGATGATGGAAAAGCAAGCAAAGCATGTCAAGGAGATTGCCAACCTCACCTCGGCAAAGAAGAAAGGGGTCGCTTTGAAGTCCACTCTCAATCCCTTGTCTAAAGAAGCTTGAGAAGCTCAACAAGAAGAGGACAGCGATGACGAGAGCAACAAAATTGACGAAGAAGACTTGATCCTCTTTATGAAGAGATTCAAGAAAATGATGAAGAAAAGACAAGGGGGGAAATCAAGTGAAGGAAAATATAAAGAGAACTCAAGACCTAAGTTGAGGCGGGCATGCTATAACTGTGGTGAATATGACCACTTTATAGTTAATTGCCCATACGAGGAAAACAAGAAGAAGACCAAGGAAACAAAGCCTCATCCCAAGAAATTCTTCATAAAAAGAAGCAAGCTGGACAAGCACATCTAGGAAAGGAGTGGGACTCAAATGATGAGTCCTCATCCGAAGAGGAAGAGGAGATGGCTAGCATAGCCATCAAGAAGACATCCAAGAAGTCCACCCTCTTCCCAACCCTAGGCGCATAGAAGGGCAACAACACTTGCCTCATGGCAAAGGAAGGTAAATGAAAGGAAACAACCAAATCCTCTTCTTTGCATTCCTATTCTAGTGATAGTGAAGCTGCTAGTGATAATGAAGACATGCTTGTTGGCTTAGATAAGAAAACAGCAGCAAAAATGAAATTTCTACTTGATCAGCTTGTTGAGAAGGAGAAGTTAATTAACCGTCAAGAAGATATGATTATCTCCCAAAAGGAGGAATATCTTGAACTTGATAAACTTCTCGATCTTGAAAAGGAGTGAGGCAAGTCACTGGAACTTGAGTTAGCCTCAAGCAAGGAAGCTTGCTTGAAGTTAAGCGACTCAAACACCACCATCAAAGACGAACTTGCTGACCTATCCAAGGTTAACAAAATCCTTGAGGTACAAGTTGAGTTACTCAAACAAAGTGACCCCTCATCCTCTTCAAGCTCACCTTCTCAACCACTTAAAACTGAAGCTACCATTACTTGTTCATGTGCTAAGACTGACACTAGCTTGAAAGACAAGTCAACCTCTACCAAGGACAAGCATCCTTCCCAAAGTGGCATATTTGACAAGGAGAAGATCAAATATGCACGTACTGCATACTTGGTCACAAGACCTCCTAATGTCAAATATGGCATTGGTTATTCTTATGGTGAAAAGCAATATGCTAGAAGCCATAAAAATAACAAGGATAGCATTTCCTTTGTGAAGGGAAAATTCTCTCAATCCAAAAATACCAATTATGCTAATAAGTCCAAAGTCAACACACATGATCACCAGACTAGTCTGGTCCTTACTCGGACAAGTTCGGTGCTCCGGACAAGTCCGGTCTCCCGGACTAGTTCTGTTCATCTACAATAGCAACTTTTATTCAAGACTTTTGATGCATCCTATGTTCTGATGAGAAGTAATTTTGGTAAAGTTTATGCTCATTATGTTGGGCCACGCCATGGGAACACAAAATCTCATGTGTGAGTGCCCAAATCTCTTGTAACTAACCTCCAAGGACCCAAGCAAGATTGGGTACCTAAAACCAATGCATGATTTGTTTTTGTAGGCATATTCCTCCGGTGGATCTAAATGGGTGCTAGACAGTGGTTGCACCAACCATATGACCGGAGAAAGAAGGATGTTTGTTGAGTATGAAGAAAATGAGGATCCAAGCGAGGGCATCTATTTTGGAGACAATAGTCAAGGAAAGGTGCTCAGTACTGGTAAAATTTCCATATCATCTCAACATACTCTTTCTCATGTGTTACATGTTGATTCCTTAGATTATAACCTGATGTCCATATCTCAATTATGTGACAAAGGTTATAATTGCTTGTTCACTAATGAGGGTGTAGCCGTCTCTAGAAGAGGTGATGGTTCCATTGCATTCAAGGGTATGTTAAAGGGAAAGCTTTACCTTGTTGACTTCAACAAAGATAAAGACGAACTTGACACATGCTTGATTGCAAAGACCAACATGGGTTGACTGTGGCATAGACGGCTAGCGCATGTTGGTATGAGGAATCTCCAAAAACTCCTCAAGGGCGATCACATCTGAGGCTTGAAGGATGTTGTTTTTAAGAAAGACAGGCCTTGTAGCTCGTGCCAAGCCAGGAAGCAAGTTGGAGCACCTCACCCCGCGAAGAACGTCATGACTACAACAAGACCGCTCGAGCTACTTCACATGGACCTTTTTGATCCAATTGCTTACATAAGCATCGGTAGTAACAAATATGTTTAGTGATTGTTGATGACTTTTCGTGCTTCACGTGGGTTTTCTTTTTGCATGATAAGACAAAAACTCAAGGAACCTTGAAGAAGTTTTTCAAGCGTGCTCAAAATGAGTTTTCAGTGACGATCAAGAACATTCGAAGCGACAATGGAACGGAGTTCAAGAACACCCAAGTTGAGGAGTGCCTAGACGAAGAAGGTATAAAGCATGAGTTTTCAGCACCTTACTCTCCTCAACAAAATGGTGTTGCCGAAAGGAAGAATTGAACCCTCATAGAGATGGCGAGAACAATGCTCGATGAATACAAGACCTCGGATCAATTTCGGGCGGAAGCGGTTAACACCGCTTGCCACACCATAAATCAACTTTATCTTCATCGACTACTCAAGAAGACATCCTGATGAGGACATCACTCCTATAGATCTACACAACACTCCATTGAACATACAAGATGCAACCAATAGAATACACACACAACAATTAATTTCAGAGGTGAGCTCATTTTTATATGTTTCCTCATAAATTTTTGAGAATAGATTGCTACCTAATAATTTAATTGTGATTAGGATACGTGGAGTGATTCAAGGAGTAATTGGAGGAAGTATTAGGGACATGGAGGACCAAAGAATTCGTTCAAATAAGATGGAAACCGAGCCAAACTCAAAATCGTGTCCAACTCGGAGTCCAGGAGCAGTACGAACTAAAACGGACACCCAGGACGCATACGAACTCCGTTTTGGACGTTCTACATATGCACAGAAAGGGGAGAGGATATCTTTTCCAATGGCGCTGGTCCCATGTAAAAATTCCTTTGGAGTCAACGGGAATCGTCAAAATAAAATCAAGTTCAGAATCTGTCAGGGTGTTGCGCCACCGTATTGGGCCAGGGCCTTGTATCAAGACTAAGTCCATTATTTTCATGTCTTAGGGTTAGGTCACGACCCCAACACCCTCTTGTACGTTCTCCCACCTATATATACTCCATAGTAGCCACCATGAACAATTGATTTTTGCTTAGAATAATCTATTATACACAGTTTTGCCGTTCATCGGTTTGTGAGACCCCAACTTAGCAATTCAGATTGCTTCTACCTTGTTCTTGCTTGTGTTCTCAGTTGCACTTGTAGGGATTAACCTTCTTGGCAAGGTCAATCGTGTGCAGCATGGTTGATAACCAACGGAGCAGTGGCGTATTGATTACAGGGGTTTTTCGTATTCTACTTGAGAGCCTCGGATCATCAACGTCGAGATCTCCACATCAATCGACTTATCCATTACCTTTCGGAAGATTGGGCCTAAACTTCTTATCAATTGGTATCAGATTTCCCGGATGTCCGTTAGGTAATTCATCTATCCATTACATTAGTTTTGTTTTTCATAACTAGAGTCCACAAAAAAGCCACAAAAAACTTGCAGTTTAGTATATTTGTTCATTACTTTGTCCAAACCACCATTGAGCCTTTGCAACTTTCGTTTTCAGTTTGGTTTTGCTGAGTTTGTGTCCGTTGTTGAGTCATATTGGTGGTTTGGAAAGTGTTTTTGGTCTTACTTTGAGTTTTGCAATGTGTTGATTCATCCTTTTGAATCACGTCATCACGTCTAGATTAGATTCATCTCTGTCCATTTCGGTATTTTTATCATATCTCACTCATATGAACTCGGATTTTGGAGTTCTTGTACTTTCTGGAAACCTTAAGAAGTTATATACAACTTTTGTATTCATAGGTTTCCCAGTAAACGGAGATATCATGGTCAAAAGCGTATTATATCTGAATCTGTTCTCAACCTAGAATTTCTGAACAGTCTGTATTTCGGGGACAATATCTCCTATTATTCTTGTCCAAAATAGGTCTTTCATGTATTGAAATTAAAGAGAAGAGATATATATACAAACTTGCTGTTGTAAGTTTTTCTATTTAGAGCCTCTAAGTGTGCCTATTTGTCCTTAGAAGATTGAGCAAAAAATCTGCAACAGACACACGAGATATCTTTGATTGGTTTTAATTGTGTTCTTCTTTTGCAGCACATTCTGAGAAAAGAAAGACAAAAGAAAAAGGCAAGTGCAAAACAAGATACAAAAGCCGCACAAAAAATAGGAGAAAAAAACAAAAAAAAAACAGAAGTGCTTGCATCCTTTGTGTCATCTAGTTTTGTCTCATGTCCTGCTTGCTTGAACTACTAGGAATACATTTAGGCCAGCAACATTGACAAGTACTTTGGACACTTATTCAACTTTACTATCTGATTGCATTGTTGCTAATCCTTGCTACATATACAGTGCCATCCAAGCTACACTTTACTCTTGAGCAGAATCGATACAACTTTGTAATCATCCCACGCTTCATTGGTTTCACTATACCGGCCACCGTTTGCCACCTGCAGTGTCGGTAAGAACACTTGTAAGAGCGTGGTAAGACGCTTGAGAGTGTGTGATTCTACTTCCACTTTGCCATTATCCTTTGTAGTTTATAGGGATAACATATTTTTTGTTGTCTTCTGTTTGCTACTAACAATGTCAGGTAAAAGCAAGAATCATGCATTATATGCTGAGATGATTGACATGATGAAGATGACGATGGAGTTGCTCACCAAAAATCAAACATCAACCAAGGTTGCACATGACGTTCAAACCACCTTTACAACTCCTTCAACAATAAGTAATTACATTCTCCCATCTTTTTCTTCTTTTGATAGTCTTGGTTATGATTGTCGGTACCCTGAGTACCGTATACCCCTTGAGATTGCAAAGATCTCAAGGAAATGTCATCTACTTGATTTGAAGACCTTCGAAGGCCCACATGTCAGACATAACCGGACCCGCTTCCCCAACATGGTTAGTCCCAGGATCGCCACGTGTACCATCAAACCAGAGCTACCGCCCACAAGGGGGAAGCTCCGGGCTATGTACCATAACGGCACCCCCGGACCTAACCCCAGACCCAGGGAAGCTCCGGAACTGACACGTGTCTGGTGGCACCAGACCTATCTGTTCCCCATAGTATACTCCGGAGCTGCCACGTGTCCAACCGTCGGATCTTCAGCCTCAAACCTCCGGTAGACTCCACAACAGCTCCGGATCTTCAAAGGGGAATCAAGGACTTCAAGACCCAATTAAGTGTCATTAATACTATGTTAATGACACACGATCGGACGACCCTTATTATCAGTAACGGCGCCGTCAAAGCCCGTAACTCGGTCATTAAGGGTAATTAAGCGCATCAAATGTGTATCAATATTAGTAGCCGCCGGGGCCACATGTCGGGCCAGGCGAACTTGTAACGGCCTGTCCTTGTACTATAAAAGGACAGGTCGACGATACATAGAGAGGATCTGATTTGATCTGATCTGGTCTGATCGGCTCACACGCGCTCTCAACTCATGTCACCTGAGTTGATTTCATACATCCAATACAACACCAACACACCCCGTGGAGTAGGGTATTATGCTCAGGCGGCCCGAACCACATAAATCTTTGTGTCTCCTGTGTCATTTTACATTCCACCTTCTTGAATCTCCGTGCGCCCACACCGAACTTCAAACTCCGCAAACACTTTTAGTAGTGTCGGGAGATCTGCCAGATCAAAACCACCAATAGTTGATTTGAATATATTGCTTGGGAAATAGAGTTGGATAAAATTTTTGCACAATGTCATATGTGTGAGAGGAGAAAGATTAGAAAGGTTGTGAGTGCATTAGTAAATTGTGCATTAACTTGGTGGAACAACTTAAGTGATTTAGAAAAACCACGAACATAGAAAGATATGAAAATTCTTATGCGAGAAACTTTTGCCAATATATCTAATTGCAAAGATAAAATAAATGAACTTGAGAAGAATTTTCTTGTTGTACCTCCTCCTATGCCTAACCTTTTGCAGGAACATGAACAAATAAATATAGAAAATTCAAAAGAGAATGAGGTGTTCAACATCTCTTGTGAAAATTTAGATCTTTCAATTCCTATTTCATCCACAGTTACTTCTGAATATGAGAATGAAGGTAATGTACCTCACACTACACTTATCAATGTTGAGAAGTTTTTGAATGTTTCAAATGTTTCCCTCAATCATTGTATTGGAGAGCAACAATTTGAGGAGCCTTTTTCTGAAAACTCATTTACCACTAGTTGATCTTCCTACTGATCCTTACGACAAAAATGCATTTTGTGCTGATAATTATATTATACCTATGCTAGAACAAGTGAATGAATTTGATACTTTATAACCTACTTTTGCTGAAATTAAGCATTTCATTCCAATTACATGTGAAAGAGATGAGCTGAAATTGTTGTCTTCTCTAAATACTTTGGGTTATATTAAATTTGACAATCTTTGTGATCTAGACACACTAGAGAGAAGAATATTTTTGAAAACTGAATTATCTTTGTTGACAAGAAATAATTTTCACGCAAAAGGAAAATATGAACATGGTGGTGAATTTATGGTGCATAAAGTTTACATATGCTCAAATGAGAAATCTCATTTAGTGCCGCAACAACATGGTGAAAAGAATGAATGCACTAACACTAATAATTCTTTGTCAAGTTTTTCTAGTATTTTTTTCTTGCAGCAGGGACAACATATAATAGAGGAGCATTGTTCGCTGCGGTTGTGCAATATGGACAGCGCTCATTCTACTCCCAAAGCAAGCCTCTTTGCTAGACATACGAGCAAGCCGAAGACGGCTTGTCATAAAGAAGGGGAGAATGATGAGATCAAGCACATTGTCATTGCACATACAAGCATGAAACGATGTTTATTTGTTTGGGATCCTGGCTCGAGTGAATGTGCATGCGTATTTGATGAAGAACATGGAGATGGTGCACTGTGTCGTCCACCACCTTGGCCTCCTCCTTTGATGCACACAAGAGGATTTGATGGCGTTGCACATATGGACCCACATATGAGAGAAGAACTTGAGTCGAGGATGACTCCAATTCAAGAAGGGAGGATGATGAGGACATCACTCCTATGGATCTACACAACACTCCATTGAACATACAAGATGCAATCAATAGAATACATACACAACAATTAATTTCAGAGATGAGCTCATTTTTATATGTTTCCTTATATATTTTTGAGAATAGATTGCTACCTAATAATTTAATTGTGATTAGGATATGTGGAGTGATTAAAAGAGTAATTGGAAGAAGTATTAGGGACCTGGAGGACCATAGAATTCGTTCAAAAAAGATGGAAACCGAGCGAAACACAAAATCGTGTCCAACTCGGAGTCCAGGAGAAGTATGCACTAAAACGGACGCCCAGGACGCATACGAACTCCGTTTTGGACGTTCTACATATGAAAGGAAAGGGGGGAGGATAACCTTTTCAATGGCTCTGGTCCCATGTCAAAATTCCTTAGTAGTCGACGGGAATTGTTGAAATAAAATCGAGTTCAGAATCTGTCAGGGTGTTGCACCACTGTATTGGGCCAGGGCCTTGTATCAAGTCTAAGTCCATTATTTTCATGTCTTAGGGTCAGGTCACGACCCCAACACCCCCTTGGACGTCCTCCCACCTATATATACTCCATAGTAACCACCATGAACAATCGGGTTTTGCTTAGAATAATCTGTTATACACAGTTTCGCCGTTCATCGGTTTGTGAGACCCCAACTTAGCAATTCAGATTGCTTCTACCTTGTTTTTGCTTGTGTTCTCGGTTGCACTTGCAGGGATTAGCCTTCTTGGAAATGTCAATCGTGTGTAGCACGGTTGATAACCAACGGAGCGGTGGTATAGTGATTGCAGGGGTTTTTCGTGTTCTAATCGAGAGTCTCGGATCATCAACGTCGAGATCTCCACATCAATCGATTTATCCATTACCTTTCGGAAGATCGGGCCTAAACTTCTTATCACATCCTATGAGCTATTTACTGGTAACAAGCCAAATATTTCTTATTTTCGAGTTTCCGGTTCTAAATGCTATATTTTGAACATGAAGTCTAGGACTTCAAAGTTTGCTTCGAAGTCCAATGAAGGTTTCTTGCTTGGTTATGATTCGAACTCTTACACCTATCGTGTCTTCAACAAGACCTCCAAACTTGTTGAAGTAGCGCGTGACGTAGTGTTCGATGAAACTAACAGCTCCCAAAAGGAGCAAGTTGATCCATGTGTGCTAGATAGAGAAGAAGCTCCTTGTCAAGCGTTGAGAAGAATGGCGTTGGGCGAAGTTCGACCACAAGAGTCACCTCTACATGTGCATGAGGAAGATGAACCGCAAGTGGAGGCCAATGATCAAGGGGGAGCTTCTGCACAAGATCAACCTCAAGAAAATGAAGATGATCAACAAGTCAATGAGGGCAACCATCTAGGGGGAGAAGAAGAAGACCATGAAGACACAAGACCGCAAATGCCACACCCGAGAGTACACCAATGCGTCCAAAGGGATCACCCAATCGACAACATCATCGGTGACATCCAAAAGGGAGTAACAACTAGATCTCGCATAGCTAATTTTTGTGAACATTACTCCTTTGTGTCGTTTATAGAACCACGCAGGATTGAGGATGCATTGAAAGATTCGGACTGGGTGGTGGCGACGCAAGAAGAACTCAATAACTTCAAACGGAACGAAGTGTTGGAACTAGTTGAAAGACCCAACGCGAACGTTGTCGGCACCAAATGGGTCTTCCGCAACAAACAAGATGAACACGGGGTGGTGACAAGGAACAAGGCGCGACTTGTGCCCAAAGGGTATTCACAAGTCAAAGGTTTGGATTTCGATGAAACCTTTGCTCCAGTAGGTAGACTTGAATCTATTAGAATATTACTTGCATATGCTACTCACCATGATTTCAAGCTCTATCAAATGGATGTGAAAAGTGCCTTCCTGAACAATCCAATCAAGGAGGAGGTGTACGTGGAGCAACCTCCCGGATTTGAAGACAAAGAGTTCCCCGACCACGTATTTAAACTGCGTAAGGCTCTCTACGGCCTCAAACAAGCTCCTAGAGCTTGGTATGAGTGTCTTAGAAATTTCTTAATTGAAAATGGTTTCAAGATTGGAAGAGCAGATTATACACTATTTACAAAACACTTTGACAATGATCTATTTATCTGTCAAATCTATGTTGATGACATTATCTTTGGTTCAACTAACAAATACTTTTGTGAAGAATTTAGTAAGATTGTGACAGATAGGTTTGAGATGTCTATGATAGGAGAACTGAAGTACTTCTTGGGATTCCAAGTGAGACAACAAAAGGAAGGGATGTTCATAAGCCAAACTAAGTACACTCAAGACATACTCAAGAAGTTTGGGATGGACAAGGCGAAGCCTATCAAGACCCCCATGGCCACTAATGGACACTTGGATCTCAATGAAGATGGACCAAGCGTGGATCAAAAGGTATATCACTCCATGATTGGGTCCTTACTCTACCTATGTGCATCTAGGCCTGATATTATGTTCAATGTATGTTTGTGTGCGAGATTTCAAGCCAATCCTAAGGAGTGTCATTTGACATCCGTTAAAAGGATCTTGAGATATTTGGTTCATACATCCAACCTAGGCCTTTGGTACCCCAAAGGTTCCAAGTTCAATCTCATTGGATACTCTGATGCAGATTATGCCGGATGCAAATTAGATAGAAAAAGTACCTCCGACACCTGCCAATTCCTAGGTAGATCCCTTGTTTCTTGATCCTCTAAGAAACAAAATTCCATTGCCTTATCCATGGCTGAAGCGGAGTATGTTGCAGCCGGGAGTTGTTGTGCACAACTCCTTTGGATGCGACAAACTCTAAGGGATTACAGTTACAATATGAGCGGTATTCCACTCCTTTGTGGTAATGAAAGTGCCATCAAAAAATTGCTCATAATCCAGTTGAACACTCTAGGACCAAACACATAGACATTCAGCATCACTTTTTGAGAGACCATTCAATGAAAGGAGACATAATCATTTCCCATGTCAACACTGAGAAGCAACTAGCTGATATATTTACCAAGCCACTAGATGAAACACGTTTTTGCGAGCTCTGAAATGAACTCAATATCCTTGATACTCGGATTGTGGCTTCAAAACTTGCATACCTGTATGAACTCTTCAAAATATATTGTTTGAGTTGCGAAAATATCTTTCTCAATTTTCTCCAAAAACTATTTCAACTACTTGATCTTGATAAATTATGATCAATGATTGATTGTTGTATGCTTACTGCTCATATTCATCAAGATTATTTGATTTGCTTTGCCTCCCTATTTTCTCAATAAGTACCTTCGAATATATACGAATGGGCTAAGCACTTCTTTTATGGTGACCACGGACTAGTACGTGGTTACTCGGACTAGTCCGCCCCTGCAGACTAGCCTTCAGAGTGACTGTTAGTCCGGACTAGTCCGGCCGACCACGGACTAGTCCGATATAGGCTCTGGAAAAGTTCAGACTAGTCTGATTATTTTTGGACAAGTCCAATTTTTCGACTCCGTAACCCTAGCCACCGCCAAACCCTAATCTTCTTCACCCTCACACTTGCCTCAAGCTTTCTCTCTCCTCGCTCGAGCTCCCCACGGCGATTTGGCGATTCCTCCATCAAAACTCTCCAAGTTTGGGTGGAAAACGACCTCCTTAGCATAGGGATTGAAGACCACGAACTTGTCTGCACCTTCAACCCCTTCATTCTCAAGAATCGAGCAATTTCGGTAAATTTTCCTCCCAAGCCCTAGAAATCGCTATGTCCTTCGATGTTGATCAAATATCTTAGTTCCTTTCACCAAATACATGCTTCCTTGTTGTATTAAATTTATGTTGAGCCATTATTGCATTGAACAACACCATTGTCCATCTAGTTAGGGTTTAGGGTGATGAACATCGGACTAGTCCGGTCCAGGTACGGACAGGTCTGGTCATTTGGACTAGTCCGTACCTGTACACCAGACTAGTCCAATTTTTTCTGAACTCAACCCAAATTACTCATTCCTCAATGCAATTCCTTGCCATCCATTCTCATTCATACCTTGTGTAACCCATTCTCAGGACAATGTCGAGCACCAACGACGAAATCTCGACTTCGGGGCCGAGATGGACCAAGAAGCCTTGCTTCGGTCCTCGGCGGGCCAAGGCAAGAAGCACCAAGAGCGTCCATCCGAGCCGGCTCCCTCTCCTCCCCAGGCTTGATGAAAGGTGCTCGCCAAGAAGCCTGCCTCCAAGGCTTCAACTGGTGGTGGCGCTAGCTTGGCCACTGCTCGCCAAGTTAAGGGCAAGGGCAAAGGAATGGCATCAGGCCCCGTTGGCCCCCTAAAGATGATAGCTCCAAGGCAAGGGACCCGGGATCCCTTTGAGGAGAGGTTCAATGGCAAGGGAAGCGACACGTCTTCCATATTCAGAAGTGTGGACTGCTATAGCTGGCCCAAGCAGGTCGTCGATGGGAGGTTCTGGAGCAACTTCCATGCAGACTTCTATAAGTCCGTGTACCTGACAATGAAGACCCCAGTGGTGCACAACCAATGCATAGATTGGGCGCACTTTGAGAGGAAGGGTTGCTCGCCTTTTGCTGAGGTGGTCGAGGTAGTTGAGAGGCATGGATTGAAGGATTTGTTTGCCTTCCGGAACAATTGGAACGATGAGGTCATTGCTCAGTTCTATGCTACATGCCACTTGGCAAGTGATGAGGAAGAGTGGGTGACTTGGATGACTCATGAATCCAAGTACACCATTACCTATGACGAATTTGCAAGGTTTCTTTATCTTGATAGCTCAAGCAACGACAACTTGGTCATTCACAACATTGGTTACCTTGAGAAGGACAAGATGAAGTTTCTTTATGACCGCCACTCAACTTTCAACCCACCTTCCACCAAGAACATGAAGCCTTTCTTCATGGTGCTCAACAGGGTCCTTAGAAAAACCATTGCCCCGAAGGATGGGGATGTAGGAAGTGTCCAAGGCTACCTAAGGACATTGATGAAGGTCATAAGCAAAGATAGGAAGTTTGATGTCTTTGACTACATATGGAATGACATGGTGAACATCTCCTGCACTCCCAACAGGTCTTGTGGCTATTCCCCTTACTTGATGTTCATGATCGAGAAGGTCACAGAAATAGAATTTGTGAAGGATGTAGAGCACACCCCATTGAGGCCACAAAATACTCCTCAAGCAGCAATCCAAGCTACTCCTTCTCTGGTGTCTAGTGAAGAGGCACCAAGGAGAGCTCGAGGTGATGCAAGGGCTGATCCCACCACTAGGGCCCCTCCCAAAAAGGGTCTCCTAGTGGAATCTTGGAGTACTTGGCAGAAGTGAACACTCATAAGCTAAACAAGAGGAGGAAGGCTGATATGCAGTATGTCAAAGGGAATGTGAAGCACATTTGCCAGAAGCTGGAGATCGAACCCATTGGATCTCCAGTCATTTCCGATGACTCAGCCTCAGATTTCACCGAGCTCGAGCCCTTGACTTCCTCCGAGCTTGCTTATTTTGGCATTGGGGGCTCGAGTGGATCCGCTCCTCCTCAGCCCGGGAATGAAGATGATGATGATGAGAGGCCCGACAGCGAGGACTGAAGATCTTAGATCCCTCCTCTCCTTCTTTTTGGTGTCTTGATGCCAAAGGGGGAGAGATTGAGGGGGAGTCATCATTAGGTCTTAGCTATAGGTTGCGAGATGAGAGCCTCTCTTATGCATATTTTTATGTCTTTTGGGTTGTAAGACTTAATATTGTGCTCTTTTGGTACGTTTAATCCTGTGATGAAACGTTATGAATGATTTATGCTCATATTCATGAAATCTGCGATTTTCCTTTATAATTGACATATCTGCTTGTTGATTGACATATTGATGTCAATTACTTCACTGTCATCATGATTGTTGCTCTCACTCATTTAGTTCTGCATCCCACCATAAAGAGTGCACATATGTCTAATGTTTTTATTGCTAGATAAGTTTCAAGCTCATATGTGCACACTTTATGAAAATCTTGCAATTTTTATCATATCTTGTGAAATATCAATTGGTTGTCATCAATCACCACAAAGGGGGAGATTGAAAGTGCATCTAGGCATCCCTTGTGGGTTTTGGTTGATTTATGACAAACAAATGAGATCCTAACCACATTATTGAGATGATCGCAAGTTTTAATGAAAGAATGAAGGAAGTGCCAAAAAGAAAGGAGAATGAGGATCAATTCGGAAAAGAGCTCAAGAGCTAAATAGAATACTTCATTATGTAGGGAGTGTGTTGGTGTATCACATCCCAAGAGCTCTAACATAAAAAGATCCTCATACACTTCACATTTCACAGGAAAAATGGACTAGTCCGATATACACCGGACTAGTCCGATATCCTCTCTGGACAGGTTCGGACAAGTCCACTAGTCCGATAATGCATCTGACTAAAATCAGACAAGTCCTCCAAGTGCGGACTTGTCCTATATTCACCTAGGGCATCACCACACTGGACTAGTCCGATATCAGCACGATTAAGTTCGAAAACCTCTCTGACTAAAATCGGACAAGTCCGCTCCTAGCCGGACAAGTCCGATATTTCTGGACACTTAGGGTTTCCTGCACGCCGCACACCAGACTAGTCCGGACCCCACCACAGACTAGTCCGAACCATCGAAACCCTAACGGTAACTTTTGAAAACCCTAATATAAATAGATGTGCACGGCCCAACTATCATAACTCTCGACCCCCTGCACCGTCACACCTTCCAAGAGCCTAGAAAACACATCTCTCCATGAAATCCAATGCAAGAAAGATCAATCCCTTGAGTATTCACTTTGGATCATAGGAGAGACAAGATTCCACACGTTTGAGCTCTTGGGTTTGATCTCTAACACACTCCTGTTGTTTCATTGTTGATCTTACAAGTGTGTTCTTGGTGGTGTTTGAATTGTAATTTTGGGGAACCCTCAACTTGTGAGAAGGCCCCTTGAATTTGGTGATTTGCCCCCCTTTGTGATAGTGGAAGAAGAATTGGCCTTTGTGGCGATTCGACCATGTTAGGGTCAGTGAAGACCCGGTCCTTTCGTGGGCTCCTCAACGTAGATGTAGGTTGCCTCTGTGGGAACTGAACCACTTGTTCTTAATTTTCATATTGTATTCTAGGGTTTTTTCAATCTTACATAACCTACGTTAAAACCTTGAAACAAGAATTTGTTTGCATTATACTTGGTTGCATTGACTCAATACTCGCAAGTTACATACTATATTCTGCTGTGTACTGTGCTTGTATTAAGATCATTGATCAAACTTGATCAATTTAGTTCACACGCACCGGACTAGTCCGCACTATACCGAACAAGTCTGATATCTTGGGATTTGATCAGTTTGTTAAGTGTTGTAGGTTCCGACTAAAATTCAAAAAGGCCTATTCACCCCCCCCCCTCTAGGCCACATTCAACTGACCCTAACCTCGTCGAATGGCCACAAAGGCCAATTCTTCTTCCACTATCACAAAGGGGCAAATCACCAAGTTCAAGGGGCCTTCTCACAAGTTGAGGGCTCCCCAAGATTACAATTCAAACACCACCAAGAACACACTCGTAAGATCAACAATGAAACAATAGGAGTGTGTTATAGATCAAACCCAAGAGCTCAAACGTGTGGAATCTTGTCTCTCCTATGATCCAAAGTGAATCCTCAAGGGATTGATCTTTCTTGTGTTGGATTTCGTGTAGAGATGTGTTTTCTAGGCTCTTGGAAGGTGTGACGGTGCAGGGGGTCGAGAGTTATGATAGTTGGGACGTGCACATATATTTATATTAGGGTTTTCAAAAGTTACCGTTAGGGTTTCGAGGGTCCGAACTAGTCCATGTTGGGAACCGGACTAGTCCGGTGTGCGGCGTGCAGACAACCCTAAGTGTCCAGAAATATCAGACTTGTCTGGCTAGGAGCAGACTTGTCCGATTTTAGTCAGAGAGGTTTTTGGACTTGTCCGTGCTGATATCGGACTTGTCCGGTGTGGTGATGCCCTAGGTGAATATAGGACAAGTCCGCACTTGGAGGACTTGTCCGATTTTAGTCAGAGGCATTAGTGGACTAGTCTGAACATTATCGGACTAGTCCGTTCTGGACAAGTCCGCAGTTGCTGGATTTGTCCGAACCTGTCCAGAGAGGATATCGGACAAGTCCGGTGTACATCGGACTTGTCTGTTTTTCCTGTGAAATGTGAAGTGTGTGAGGATTTTTATGCTCGAGCTCTTGGGATGTGTTACACCAACACACTCCCTACACAATGATGTATTCTATTCAACTCTTGAGCTCTTTTCCGAATTGATCCTCATTCTCCTTTCTTTTTGGCGCTTTCTTCATTCTTTTATTTAAACCTGCGCTCATCTCAATAATGTGGTTAGGATCGCATTTGTTTGTCATAAATCAACCAAAACCCACACAGGATGCCTAGATGCACTTTCAACGAATTCACATAGTTCAGAAGCAATCTTGTCAGCACCTCCACCAGGAATACTTCTACAAACCGGCCATTCTTCGTTCACATTCTTCGTGTGCTGCAATGAAAAAAATAACAAGGTTTAGAATGGGTTGGTTTGAATAATCTAAAAGTATAGATAAAAGTGAGAGTATACAGGAATTTATTTGGTATTTTTGGAGCAGTTGTACTATGAGCAATTGAATTTTGAAGTTGGAATCAAAATCTGAAAATAATGAAACTCAAAAGTAAGAAAATAAGATATCAACATTAAGGATAACTTACATCCTCACAATTCACTCTATATTCGCTGGCGGTCCGAAGATGCTCGCATAATTAATATCTGCATAAGATACTCGCAGCAGGCTGCTTCGGACAAGCATAATATGTTTTAATGTCCAATGCATTCTTATTAGGAGGTCTCTGACAGTCAAGCCGTTCTGCGTAAAACCGCCAAGTGCTGTAATACAAGAAATGTCATATAAAACTTGTAAACACATTCTAAATGTGTGTAAATTAAAAGTATCAAATAAACATACAATTTCAAAATGGAAAGGAAATCTTTGTAACGATCTGGTGGGTAATCGGCTGAGTCCAAGACTGTTGCTAATCCCTACGTTGGCTTTATAAAGATCATTATGTAGTGGTTACTGCACACATACAAACACACGTGTTAAGTTAACAATTAGCAATAATTGCTATTTCAATGTCATGTGTCGAACTTACTTGAAGTGGTACGAAGCCTTTACGAGGTCCTTACCGTCTCTGACAAAGTTAAACATTGCATGTCCTATGTAAGCTGCAACTTCTGTCCTTCTATCCTTCTTAAGTTTTGTGATTGATTTTCAAAAAAAAAAATGATGTGCTTGTACTGTACTGAGTCTCGATCCGCCTTAACGTCGAATAGCATCTTTGCAATTTGTGTAGGGTCATGGATACTATCTTGTGTTTCATTTTTTCATTATCCATATATTGCATCCTATTGAAGAAGTCCAGAATTGTTATAATCTCATGAAATGTGTATGCGTGTAGAAAGAAAAGCAAATACAAAATATTAGAGGCACTTACAAGCCCCAGACGAGTAGTAAGTTGATTTCAAGCATGCCCCAGTAGAAAAGGGTATACAGCTCTTCAAATAAAATGACTCGTTTATTTTCTCCAGTGCTCCAGAATGCTTCTTTTGGAATACAAAATGTGACGCAAGAAAGATCATATTTGTGCTAGCAGTGATGTACCACTCGTGCATTCTTTTGAGCGAGGCAGGTTGTTTGCCAAGTTGTACGGATGTCATGAACGGCTTCCCATTCTCAAATTTAGGAGGAACATCCTCAAGCTTGTATATTAGAACTCCTGGTTTAACTAAAGTTGTTCATCGATTATACATGACACCATCTTCCTCCCACTCCTCGACATCTTCTAATGTTGGCTCATGAGCAGAACGAGATGCACTCGATTTTCTAATATTTTCCTTCATATTTTCCAAATACTTTGACACTTCTGATGAAGGTTTCTTAATTTCGTATGAGCTAACTTTGATAGGCACTAATGATCAAGGAGTAGTCGTCGGAAGTTGGACACTGGCTTGTTGTTGAACTTGTTGTTCAACTAATTGCTCTTTACTCCCAGCAACTGGCTCTAGTACTGCTTCAAGCTATTGCTCAACTGGTTGCTCTTTACTAGCAACAGCATGCTCTGGTACTGCTTGAAGTTGTTGTCCAACTTGTTCCTGGACTGTGAATGGATCTTCCTAGACTGGGAGTAGATCTTCTTGGACTAGGAGTGGATCTTCCTGGACTTTCGCCTTAGAGGACAGGGTTGCAGTATTTTGAGATGCGATGGAGCTAGAAATCGGCTCATCGTCCAACACAATATCGTGTCGGTGCCAAAGGATTAATTGGTTGACAGCCTGCCCCAGAGTCGCCATCCCCTCATGTGTGATGTGATCTATTTCATAATCTTCATAATCATTATCAATGATCTGAAGAACTTGCACAACAGCATAATACAACAGAAGTGGATTGACGTTGAAGTCATGATCAGGCTTTGCCATAGCAGTGGCAACCTGTTTGGTTTTGTTTCCTGCTCCGCCGATCGGGACAAGAAGACGACAAGATATGTCCTAGCAATATCATCGACAGCGAACTTATGGGTTGACCCTGAGCCTGGCACAGAACCTATGCTGCTAGGGTAGGTAGTTGGAGATACCAATTGCTCCTTTGGCACGGGAACCATCGCTGTACTCGGTGCCACTAGTTGCCCTGATTGTCTAAGTTGTTCCATTATTTATTGCACATTTTCCCTGACCTTTTGAGCAATCGTTTCATCAAGTGTTTTCTTGAACTTCACACGTCTTCTATATGTCTCTTTATCTTTCGGGAAACCATCTAGCCAAGACATTTGAGAATAGATTGCTCGAACCCGTCCACTGTGTTCAGGATTTCCTAGGATAGTAGTAAGTTGGTCATTTTCCTTCCTCGGCTTGAAGAGACCCTTTTGTTGCTTTTCAATTACTTCATTCATTTTTTCCTCTACTTCATTCACAGAGTTGGGATTTTCAAGTTTGCCCTCGCTGGTCAAACCCGAAGGAGCAAAGACCCACCGTTGAGTTCCCTCGTCGCAGCCTTCTAACGGTTGAGGATTGCCCTTACTGGTAATTTCATCTAATATCTTATTCCATTTTTGGACTTTGGGGGCATATCCGGCAGACCCCAAGCGATGATGGTATTTGTTCTTTTTGGCAAGCTCTGACCTAGTTGCACTTAGGGCTTTAGCATCAGGTGTGGTCTTTTGACAAACAAATTCTTGCCATTGGGCTTGTGTGATTTTTCCCATCTTCCTCGGGCTTGGGACCTTATCGTCCTTAACATATGCATTCATTTCACTCTTCCAGCCATGAAACTTCTTGCCGCAAGAGACCAATGTTGCTTTCTTTACAGCTTCTTTTGTGCCTTTCGGGAACTTGAATTGTTTCTTTATCCTTTCCCACAACCCATTTTTGGTCTCCTTGGGTAATTTCCTCCAATTATCGATTGTGATCGGCACGAGCTCTCTAACAAGAAAACCGTATGCATTTTGGTACTTTGTAACTGAATCTAGTGGTTCTTAAGGAAGCCCACCTGGACCGACCCTTGTTATTTACATGATGCGGTCTAATGGACCCTTATTGGGACCTCGTTGCCCTCGTTTCTGCTTGAATGAAGTTGAGGATTCGTCCATTGGAGAACCTTCTGCGGTTTTAGGAGCCGAAGTCACCTTGTTGTCTTCGCGATTAATCTAGGTAGAAAAGAATTATAAGACTTCGTATATTTGACAACCAACATTAACTTGAATTGTTGAAGTTAAGATTCGTGATCCATACCCCGTCGGCAGGATCATATTTCGGGTCTAGATCCTCTGAAGTCTTTTTAATTTTTATATTCGGAAAAGGATCCGATGGACTGTGAAAGGAGCCTGAACTGCTGGAGTCAGTAAACTCCATGTTGTCTCCTTTATTATTACTACCAGCGCCAGTCTTCTTAGGGCTTCCCATGCTAGAACTAATAAGACAAAAAATATAATGAATGGCATATTAACTCTACATGAAGTGTACCGCAGAAACATCAACCACTTGTGCGTGTCAAACAATTTATCAATATTGATTGATGTGTTAGCTCATCAAGTATGATCAACTAGTAATGGATAACTAACTTTATTCAACTAATTAATCAGCTACTCCTACTACTTGATACACAATTCGGTTTGGACAAACCAATCTGTTAATCCGGCGCTGTTAGAATATCTAACAAGTTCAAGAAGCTGTTCAAAGGAATTGAAAAAGTGGAGCCCTAACCAAGGAACCCTAACCAAGGAAACATGGTGGAGAAGGCAAGCAATAAACTGGTGTTTGGGAGAATGGAAGCGCTTATCATCAGGAGAGCGAGTTAGATTTATTCTTAATCACTTATGTGGGGACATGATGGTGGAAGTAATGGATCAAGACGATGATCGTTGTGATCTTATTGCTAGATCGACTTCATGTCCAGGGAGGTGCGGAAGCACAGGGGGGGGGGTTAAGACCAACATAATTAAAAATGAAAGGGATTGTTTGTGAAAGTGCATCTAGGACTCCCTTGTGGGTTTTGGATGATTCATGACAAGCAATTGGGATCCTAATCTTTTTGTTGAGATGAATGCAGGCAAATGATGAAAAATGAGCTAAATACCAAAAAGAAGGGAAATGAGAAGCAAAGTGAATTTGAGCTCAAGGAGAAGAAAATAGTAGATTATTATGTATGGAGTGTATTAAGGAAACACACCCAAGAGCTCAATCACTTTCAAGCACACACACACAATGCACAAAGTTATACAGGACCGGACTAGTCCGATAACAGCCGGACTAGTCCGATATCACATTCTGCACTAGATCGGACAAGTCCGGTTTCCACCGGACTAGTCCAATATCTTTCTGATCCACTTCGGACTAGTCCTCCCCAATGCGGACTAGTCCTCAACACAATGCACAAGTCACACCAAATCGGACAAGTCCGTTGTGATTCGGACTAGTCCGATATTCTTTCTGATCCACTTCGGACAAGTCCGGTATCTTCTCGGACTAGTCCGATATACACACTGATCTAAATCGGACAAGTCCTCAAAGTGCGGACTTGTCATCCTAAACACTTAGGGTTTCATATGTCCGGACAAGTCCGATGGCAATCGGACTAGTCCGAAGATTTCCAGTAGTAAAATCGGACAAGTCCGTTTTCAACCGGACTAGTCCGATATTCCTGGACACTTAGGGTTTGCTACACACAGCACACCGGACTAGTCCGGTGACCACCACGGACTAGTCCGATCTTTCTAAACCCTAACGGTCACTTTTAGAAACCCCATATAAATAGAGGTGCACGGCCCACTTTTACACTCTCTCGAACACTAGCGCCGTCACACCTCCCGAGAGACTCAAAAACCACCTCTCTCCACGAAATTAAGTGTAAAATCGATCAATCTATTGAAGATCACTTCTAGATCATTGGAGAGACACTTGGCACGCATCATTGAGCTCTTGGTTTGATTCTCTAACACACTCTTGCGTTTCAATCTGTAATTTTCGAGTGTGTTATTGGTGGCTTTGTAAGTTGTAATCAAGGGAGCTCTCAACGTGTGAGAACGCCCCTTCAACTTGGTTATTTACCCTTTGTGATTAGTGGAAGAGGATTAGCCTTCGTGCCGATCCGACGAGGGAAGGGTTGGAGAAGACGCGGTCCTTTTGTGGGCTCCTCAACACGGATCGTCGGTTGCAGACTTCTATGGGACTTCTATGCTGCTAGACTTCTAGGCCTCCAGGTCCGGGGGTTCCTCCCGATCAAGGAGAGCCTCGACCCGGGAAATGCCCGTGGTCGCGACAAGTTCTGGGGGGCCTTCCGGAGCTTCTACACCGACTATGGCCAGCCCAGAACGCCCGGGAAAATGGTTCCGCGCAAGCTGGTGCGGAAGCCTCCCAAGGTAATTTTTAATCTCTACCTTGTACAATTATTTTAATTGTGGCAACTGTTTGTTAATTTTCTTCGTCCATCGTCTGCAGCGTCCCCAAGAAGGGGAGCGAGGCTCCACCCTCAGCCACAGTGTCTGAGGCCGTGGGGGTGGGAGCTTCTGCTCCTGTCCTGGTGCCGCCCCAAGTGTTGGCTAAGGCTACGACAGCTCCGGCGCCGGTTGTCGTGGTCATGGACCTCGACTCGTCCCCAGAAGTTCCCGTGGTAGCGCCGGACCACGGGAGTGAAGACATGCCAGCGGCACCTGTCCTGGAGGTTGAAGCTCTTGGTCCTGGTGCTGCGATGATGGAAGCTCCGGCTGTTGAGCCGGAGGAAGTAGTAATCCCGGCCTCTGAGCCGGTAATTGTCGAAGCCCTGGCGGTTGAGCCGGAGGTGACTGAAGCCCCGACATGCGAGCCGGAAGATGAGGTAGTTCCGGCAGTTGGGCCGGCTACTTCCGAAGCACCGGCAGCTGAGCCGGTTATTGTTGGAGCTCCGGTCACAGGTCCGTACGATGTTGAAGATCTTCCGGCTCCTGTGCCGGTGGTTGAAGAGGTGACGGAGCTTGAGCCTCCGTCAGAAGAGGTGCCCAGACCGGAGCCAGTAGCGGCTCCTGCTCCGGAGGCGACGACGTCGGAGGTACCTGCGGCCGAGCCGGAGGGCTCAAGCGAAGTCGCTGGCCCCCTGCCCGAGGGGGTGAACGAAGACTTGGCGGCAGGGCCTTCTTCGATGGCGACTGAGGCCATCCCGGAGGACGGACCTAGAGCCATGGAGACCCAGGGGACCACTCTTGTAGAGTGGGACCCGATTTTTGTATCTAAAGACCCGCTGGAACCAGCGGAGGAGACCCCAGCAGGTCCGGAGCCAATCCCGTTGTCGCTGTCCATTGACAACGCATGTTCCAGTCTGCGTCAAGTCCATCTAGCCTTCTTCCACGACAGCAAGGCTCTTGAAGAGGAGCGCCAAACCCTTAGGCGGTGGCGTAACCGGCTCTACTTCGAGACCAAGCTGGCTCAGTCGAGGCTAGCGGATGACAAGGAGTGGATCAAACGGGAGAAGATCCGCCTGGAGTACTGGGGCAAGTTACTGGATGAGAGGGAGAGTATGACTCATGCCCTCGACGCTCAGTCCTAGGAGATCTACAATCAGGCCAAAGCTGCCAATAACGCGGCCGATGCGCGCCATGAACAGCTTGAGGCCATTAACACCGCACTCATCAAGCGCCGAGAGGCACTTGAAGAGAGGGAGAAACGGCTCGAGGATGAAGAGCAGAAACTCCTTGAGCTGCGGGATGATGTCCTGAGGAGGGAAGAGGAGCTCGCCGAGAAAGTAGCTCTAGCTGACAAGGGCCTCGAGGAGCGCACCAAGAAATTGGAAGAGCGCTGCCAAGAGGAAGAGGAGAAGACCTGGGTGCGAGGGCAGGAACTCTATGAACAAGAGTGTGCCCTTGTTGCCCGGGAGAAGAAAGTGAGGGGTAGGGAGAAGGACCAAGTCGAGCTCCGGAACAAGATCCACCTCCG
Organism: Tuctoria greenei; assembly: GCA_036927565.1. Taxonomy (NCBI): domain Eukaryota; kingdom Viridiplantae; phylum Streptophyta; class Magnoliopsida; order Poales; family Poaceae; genus Tuctoria; species Tuctoria greenei. The sequence goes on along the minus strand of JAYESD010000005.1, from coordinate 31,652,084 downwards.
GGAGGAGGAGCTCGGAAAACTCGAAAGGCGGGTTGCTGAAAAGATTCAGCAAAACGCCAAAGAAGTTGAGCGCCTCGCCCGTGAGAATTCCGAACTGACGGCGGCCAGGAGATCCCTGGAAGAGATGAAGGGCTTGAGGACTGCGGACTCCCTACAGATTTGGGAGTTCCTGGGCAAGGACAACGACGCGCTGACACCGATGGGTTTCAGCCCCGTGCGCCCGGATGATCCAGAGCCGGAGCCGGACCTAGCGCTGTAGGCGTTGAGCGCAGCAGGTAGCAAGCTCTCCAAGGTGGGCGATGTCATCGCGGACCAACTGGAGGTTGAGGGGCAATCCCTGGCGAAGAACGTCGCAGAGTATGTGCTGACGTGCTACACTAGCCGGGACTCCCAATATCCTCTGGATCCGGTGCTTGAAGGCCCCGTCGAAAGAGAAGGCGAAGCTACCTGAGCCAGCGTATCTAAGGTCGCCCAGAAGGTCGCCCAATTCTTCCATAGGGTCTAGGACCATCTCTGTAATTCTCACTTGTATTTTTTCTTCTTCTCCTCAATTTTGTAATCCCTTGTCTCCAGATGTAATCTCTTGTCTCAAGATAAATGAAATCCCCAATTTTTGCGAATTTCACTTTTTGTCTTCAACATTCTTATCTTCACTTGGCCCCCTGGTAGATGTACACAATTTGATTGTGAACATGTACCAAGAGGATATTGTGCATTGTTGAAGAGTCTTTTGCTCCGAACTTGTAGAATTTAGGTTCGAAGTCTTCGATAGTGAAGGCCCCCTGAGCTTGTCGGAGCTTAGAAGCTCCGGCATTGTCTATTGCTGGAGCTTAGTAGCTCCGGCAATAGTCTCTATCAACGCGTAGAGCATCGATAGTTAATCCTCCTGGGTGTCGGAGCTTAGTACCTCCGGCAGTGACCTTTGCCAACACTCAGTTTGTTGGCAGCAGACTCCATTTACGGGGTCTTCTCACCATCTTTTATTCAGCGTCGACGGCTGGCCCCCTTATGGAGGTCGGAGCTTAGTTAGCTCCGGCTTTTCTCCATCAACATAGATTTTATTTTTCCTGCACACTTAAGCCAAGAAAAATAGTAAAATTTGTTCCTTGTCTATAACTTCATCGCGACTTATGATCCTCAAGAAGATTTTAAGTCAAACGTGATTCTAAATACAACCAAATGTGATGTCTTTTCTTTTAGATCCAACTGTACACGGACCTGCCTTACTTCGGCCTGCCGGGGTGTAGGTAGAGTGGTGTACTTAGGGTGCTTGACCAGGCTAAGTCGATAGCACACTCCGGCCCTAGATTGGCTTGGCGGCTTTCAAGCGAGTAGCCATGAACAATATTTGAATCCAAAAGAATCGACAATACAACTCGAATCGTATTTAAACCAGTCGAACTAAAATTTCTTAAGAATTGCACGTCTTCGTTATAGACAAGAAAGAGAAAAATCAAAATGTTGAGCCTGTACAAAATAAATGCACGTGGAGTCTATTTCACATGAAGATGTCTTTCATTATTGGTCCGGGGTACAGGGGAAACAAGTACACTCTTAGGGTATGGAACCAGGCTAAGGGTGTTTCATTTCTCGTTTGACCCAGGGTAGTTAGCCGCACTTTTAGTCCTGAGACTGTGACAAGTGTTGCATGAGCTTTGCGGACCTTTCGGGAAAGGTCCGGCTGCTCTCCCGGAGGAACTACCCGACTCTGTACAATGACTCTATAATCTGCACCTCAAGTTACTCAAGACTCACCTCCGTGGTATTAAGTGTAGAACTTGTGGAGGTGCTCAATGTTCCAAGGATTTGGGAGAGGTGTCCCATCCTCAGTAGCCAAGCGAACGCTTCCGGGACGGGATACCTTAATCACTCGGAAGGGCCCCTCCCAGCCGGGGGAGAGTTTGTTTAACCCTTCTCTGGATTGTATTCTCCGTAGCACCAGATTGCCTTCCTCGAGCTGTCGGTTGTGTACGTGCCGCTGGTGATAACGCCGTAGAGCTTGGCGATATCGGGCATTCCGAACAGCTGCTTGGCACCTTCCCTCCTCAAGGAGGTCTAGGTCTTCACGCCGGAGCTGGTCCTGCGCGGCTTCGTCGAAGGTCCGGAACCGGAGTGAACCCAAGGTGATTTCCGGAGGAAGTATTGCTTCAGCTCCGTACACCAGAAAGAAGGGCATTTCTCCGGTTGACCGGTTTGGAGATGTCCTGTTGGCCCATAGAGTGGGTGGAAGCTCTTCGATCCAGTTGGCTCCATGTTTTTTCAAGCGCTCATAGGTGCGCGTTTTGAGTCCTTTAAGGATTTGCTCTCTCGGCTTGGCCATTGCTGGCTGGATGAGCTACGGAGGCGTAGCAAACTTGTATGCCGAGGTCTTCGCAATATTCTTGGAATGCGGAGCTTGTGAATTGGGTCCCATTCTCAGTGATGATTTTGTTTGGGACTCCAAATCTGCATACAATAGACTGCAGAAAGTTGATAGCAGATTGCTTGTTGATTGTCACAACTGGAGTTGCTTCCGGCCACTTGGTGAACTTGTCAATGGCGACGTACAGGAACTTGTAACCTCCGACGGCTCTTGGGAAAGGTCCCAAGATGTCCATCCCCCACACAGCGAAGGGCCATGTAGGAGGTATCATTTGTAAGGGCTGAGCCGGAGTGTGAATTTGCTTTGCATAAAATTGGCATGCTTTGCATTTTTTCACCAGCTCAGTTGCATCCTGGAGTGCTGTAGGCCAGTAGAAGCCATGCCGAAAGGCTTTACCAACCAGCGTGCGGGAAGACGCGTGGTTCCCACACTCGCCTCCATGGATTTCTGCGAGGAGCTCGCAGCCTTCTTCCCTTGTGATGCACCGCATTAGGATGCCGTTGGCACCGCGCCGGTAGAGATCCCCTTCTACCAGCGTGTATCTTTTAGCCAATCTGACTACCCGGTCAGCAGATACATCGTCGTCAGGAAGGATGTTGTCTTTCAAGTAGTTCCGGATCTCCGAGATCCATGCATCGAAACTAACTTGAGCATTTGAGTCTTGCGTGCTGGGTTGCTCGGAGCTTCCGGCAGCACCTACGACCCTTGATGGATGCCATGGTAACAGGGCCATCGGGACCGTTAGCTTCGGGATGCTGATCTCGCCCCCTTCGCTCAGTTCGGCGGGCTGAGCTGTGGGTTTCGACAATCTCCGGACAAAAGTTCCGTCAGGAGCTGGAGCTCCGATTGACGCTTTCGTCGAGAGTTCGTCGGCTTCAGCGTTGTGAGCACGCCGAACATGGTGGAGATCTAGGACTTCGAAATCCTTCTGAAGCCTCTGGACTTCAAGGAGGTAAGCAGCTAACTGGAGATTTTTGCAGGAGCATTCACCCTTCACCTGCTTGATGATGAGCTGTGAATCTCCTTTGGCCAGCAGTTGCCTAACACCGTATGACAGTGCCACCTTTAGTCCATAGATGAGTGCTTCATACTCTGCCATGTTGTTGGTTGCCTTGAAGTCAAGGTGTACCATGTATTTCACCTTCTCCCCAGTCGGTGCAAGGAGAAGGATTCCAGCTCCGGCCCCCTGCTTCTGCATGGAGCCGTCAAAGTAGAGGGTCCAGTGAGGCTCAGTGAAGGTTGGAGCTTGATGCTCCGTCTTCTGCTCACTGGGGCCCCCAGGGTTTGATGGAGAGGGAGTCCATTCTGCCACAAAATCTGTCAGTGCTTGACTCTTGACTGCTTGTCTTGAAATAAATTCAAGATCAAATTCAGCCAATTCCGCTGCCCACTTTGCAATATTCCCAGTTGAATTGGGATTATGCAAGATTGCTCGTAGTGGGTAGGAGGTCACCACCGAGACTTTGTGAGCTTGGAAGTAATGTCGAAGCTTCCTGGAGGCAATAAGAACTGCATAGAGCAGCTTATGCACCTCTAGGTATCGAGTCATGGCATCATGTAATACTTCACTAATGAAGTACACCGGGCGTTGAATGGTCCGGGCCCTCCCGGAGGGGTCCGGAGCTTCCTCTTCATTGACTCGGACCCTCTCGGAAGGGTCCAGATTTTCTTCGGGGACCTCCGGGTTCTGGCTGGAGGAACCTGGAGCTTCTTCAGAAATGACCTGGACCCTCCCGGAGGGGTCTAGGTCTCCTGAAACGACTTCCGGTGGATTTGAATCTGGGAGCTGGGACCCAGACTCACTTTCAGGAACCTCCAGACCTTCCCGAAGGGGTCTGGATTCCTAAGTGTGGGGTAGTTCTGGTCTCTCCGCGACCAAAACCATACTGACGACTTCGTTAGTAGCTGAAATATAAAGCAATAAAGGCTCACCAGGGTTTGGAGCTACCAGAATTGGTAGGGTGGTGAGGAACTGTTTCGGCTCCTTGAATGCCTTTTCTGCCTCTTTGGACCATCGCAATGGTCCGGACTTTCTCAATAACTTGAAGAAGGGAAGTGCCCGTTCCGCCAGTCTTGAGATGAACCGGCTGAGGGCTGCTAGACATCCAGTTAATTTTTGGACGTCCTTGATGCGGGTTGGTGGCCGCATGTCTTCAATGGCCTTAATCTTCGCCGGATTAGCTTCTATGCCCTGGTGACTTACCAGGAAACCAAGAAGTTTTCCGGAGCTAACCCCAAAGACACACTTGTCTGGGTTTAGCTTCGTGCGGGTGGCCCGCAGCTTGTCGAAGACAGCCTGCAAGGTGTCAAGGAGTGACTCCTTGTTCCTGACCTTGACCACGATGTCATCGACGTACACTTCCACTATGTCTCTAATAAGTTCTTCAAAAGTTTTGTACATAGCTCGTACAAAAGTTGAAGCTGCATTCTTGAGACCAAAAGGCATGGCTGTGTAACAATACAATCCATCTACTGTGATGAATGAAGTATGCTCTTCATCTTCCCTAGACATCCTGATTTGATGATATCCGGAATATGCATCTAGGAAACACAGTAATTCACACCCGGAGGTGGAATCCACTATCTGATCTATTCTAGGTAGTGGGAATGGATCTTTTGGACATGCCTTATTTAGTGTGGTGTAGTCGATGCACATCCGAAGCTTCCCGCCGGCCTTGGGCACAACGACTGGGTTTGCCAGCCATTTTGGATGGAAGACTTCTCGGATGAATCCAGCTTCGAGCAACTTCTTTACTTCTTGTCGGATGAAGTTCTGCCGCTCTACGGATTGCTTCTGAGGCTTCTGATGCACAGGCCGGGCATCGGGGTAGATCTTCAGATTGTGCTCAATCACTTCCCTGGGGATCCCAGGCATTTGTGACGGTTGCCAAGCAAACACATCAACGTTAGCCCGGAGGAAAGTGATGAGCGCGAGTTCCTATTTGTCGTTCAATCCTCCCGATATACGGGTGGTTTGAGCGGCATCGGAACCAATTTGGACGACTTTGACGGGAATGTTGGTGTCGCCGCTTGGCTGCACTCGAGGTGCAGAAGTCGAGCCTCGTTGGCGAATGCTCGGGGGTTTTGGAGCTTGCTCCTGCCTGGAGTCCTCCTCTTACGCTGTGGTAAGCGCATGGAGTTCTTCCAGTGCAGTTACTCCTGCGGTACGATCTCCGCGGATCCTGAGAACGCCTACTGGCGTTGGCATCTTCAACACCAGATAGCCATAATGAGCAGCCGCCATGAATTTGTACAGGGCAGGTCTACCCAAGATGGCATTGAAGGGTAAGTTGATCTGCGCGACGTCGAAGACCAACTTTTCGGTGCGGTACTTCTCCCGTGTCCCGAAGGTAACAGGGAGGGTAATAGCTCCGAGTGGGGTGATGGCCCCTGGACCTACTCCGGAGAAAGGTCGAGAGGGGTGGAGATCCGAAGGTCGGAGCTAAAGCTTAGTGAAAGCTTCGAAGCTGATGAGGTTAAGCCCCGAACCTCCGTCTACCATGACGTGGTGGAGCTGGATGTTGTTGATGGTAGGCGATACCATCAAGGGTAACTGTCCTGCTCCAACCATGCTCCATGGACAATTCGAAGCATCAAAAGTGATGGTTGTGTCCATCCACTTTCGGTGAGGTTCCGGCCTGACTGTAGGAGCTACAGCGGCCATATCCCGATGCATAGTCTTGATGACGCGATGGGAGGTGATATCCCATGATCCACCAAAAATGGTGTTCATGGTCTTCCGACGCTCGTTGTCAGAGACGTCAGAATCATCGTCGACGGAGGTGTAGACGGCCTTCAGGACCTTTTTGGGATCCTGGAACCCTAACTCCTCTTCAGCCGGAGCTTCGTCAACTTTTTGCTTTCCTTCCCTGTGTCAGAAAGGAGATTCTTCCCGGCGCTTGCTGTAGCGCTCGGCAAGGTTTTGGACCTCCCGGCAGTCTTCCAAACTGTGGCTGCCCGTCTTGTGAATGGGACACCACACTTTGGGTTTGCCACCGTCTTCAGAAGACGGTCGAGGTCGCTTCTCGGGGCATGGCCCCCGGGCACCCGGAGCTGCAGCAGCTGCAACGTTGGATGTGCCGGCCGACGGCTTCTTCTTGCCGTTGGTCTTCTTTTTCTTCTTGCCACTCCCGGAGTAGCGGCTTCTTCTTTGGAGGGTTTCTTGTGACCCTCCGTGGTTGGTTTGGAGTGCATCTCATGGCCCTCCGCAGCTCGGGCCCATTTGTCAGCCAAGCTGAAGAGTTCCGTGACACTGGTGATCTCCTTGATCGCCAGTTTCTCCAACATCTTCTTGTCCCGTATGTCCTGTCTGAATGCCACAATGACAGAGGCGCTAGAGATAGAAGGGATAGTGTTTCGTACCTGAGAGAACCTCTGGATGAATGACCGCAAGGATTCTCCCCCTTTTTGCACGACCGCAAAAAGATCCAGTTCAGTGCCTGGCCGGGTGTATGAACTCCCGAAGTTGGCAGTGAACTGATGGCACAGCTCCTCCCAACTGTTGATAGAGTTGGGTGGAAGGCTCATAAACCAGGACCTGGCAGTCCCAGTTAAGGCCACTGGAAAGTAATTGGCCATCACGGCCTCATTTCCTCCAGCTGCCAAGATTGCAGTGGAGTATATCTGAAGAAATTTGGCGGGATTGACAGTCCCGTCGAATTTTTCCGGCAAGTGAGGCCGGAACTTCTGTGGCCATCTAACCATGCGCAGATGCATGGCCAAAGCTGAATAGCCTCCTCCTACTCCTTCAGGAGTAGAAAGGTCCTGAGCTTCCCATCTTTCACGGGCACGCTCAATATGGACTCGGCCGTCCTGCTGGCGGTATCGGCGATCAAGCTCTGCCCGGAGGTCATGAGTCAAAAGCCTGGATACCGTGTGAGTGCGTCGAGCCCCGGAGGGCAATGACGTCACTTGTGGTGACGCAGCACGTCTCCTGCTATTAGAGACATGCGAACCAAGTCTTCCAGACAAAGTCCGCCGCTACGACGGGGCTCTTCCTGAAGGAGGAGGACCCTGGTTGCTGAGGCGTTCGGCTGCTGCTGCAACCAAATGCTCCACATCGGCCCTCCACTGCTCCAGTGCATCCCGAGATGCATCCAGAGGTGGTGGGCGTTGGAGAAGAGCACGCGCTGCATGGAGCGCGTGTTCCGGGTTGTCATGATTTGCCAACGCAGTAAGCGACGTCGGCGCACCATCACGTTGTCCAGCACGATTTGCTGGAGGAGACGGTGGTGGTGGGAGTGTGACTCCTGCTGGTGCTGAGGCTCCTGCTGGTGGCTGCCTATTGGAGGGATTGCCTCCAACAACCTGAGCAGCAGGTTGGCCGTTGGATGATCCAGCAGCAGAGTTCACCATTCTCAAAATCTCAGGCCCCCCTACCTGGCGCGCCAACTGTCGGTGGTTTGGAACCGGCAGATCTCCCCTACACTACTAAAGTGATAGGGGAGTTTGATGTTCGGTGTGGGCGCGCGGAGATTCAAGAAGGTGAATAAGAATTGCTACAGGGGACACAAGAATTTACGTGGTTCGGGCCGCCTGAGCGTAATACCCTACTCCACGGGTGTGTTGGTGTTGTATTAGCAGTATGAGCTTGGGATGAGCGTATGAGGCGCGTGTCTGTCCCCTCCCTGAACGTGTCGTCGGCTTGTCCTTTTATAGTTCAAGGGCAGGCCATTACAAGTTAGCCTGGCCCGACGTGTGGCCCCGGCGGTTACTAGTATTGATACACGTTTAATTGCTCTTAATGATCCTGTAACGGGCTTTGACAGCACCGTTACTGGTGTTAAGATCATTCGTTTAAGTGTCATTAACATGCAATTAATGACACTTAATAGGGTCTTGAAGTCCTTGGCTCTCCTTTGAAGATCCGGAGCCGTTGCGGGGTCTTCCAGAGGTTAGGAGCTGAAGATCCGACGATTGGACACGTGGCAGCTCCGGAGCTTGCTGTGGGAAACAGAAAGCCCCGGGGCTACCTGACACGTGTCAGGTCCGGAGCTTCTCTCGGTCTGGGGTTAAGTCCGGAGGTGCCATTTCGGTACATGGCCCGGAGCTTCCCCCTTGTGGGCGGTAGCTCCGGTTTGGTAGTACACGTGGCGACCTAGGGATTAACCATGTTGGAGAAGCGGGTCCGGTTATGTCTGACATGTGGGCCCCCGAGGGTCTTCAAACCAAGTAGATGACTTTCTTTTGAGATCTTTGTAACCTCAGGGGGTGTACGGTTTCTAGGGTACCGACACACCTGATAAGATCTTTTCTTCATCTTAATTAATATTCTTGATTAAATGTGGGGACTTTCAAAAGCCCAAATTCCACTTTCTTGTAATATGATTGATTATTAGAGGTTATCATTAAATTTTACTTCATAAAGCCTTTGAAATTGGTCAGAACGTAAAAAACATATAACAATTGCTATTTGCCATTTTCTATCTTGATGAATATAATGATTTTTTCATTTATTTTTTCAGTGACCATTTTTAGTCATCATACCAAGCTCTATGAATTTTTTCTGATTTTTTTGAATTTTTTTGAATCGGTCTGTGTTCAAAATTTGATGAATGCCTCATATGTATATGAGCATTTAGTTAGAATGGTGGATAATTTAAATTTTGACATGTTGGAATGCTTTAAAAAAAATTAAAAAATCATAAATGTATAAACAATATAAATATGTTAATACAGACCAATTTCAGTAAAGGATCCTTTTTTTTAGGAGATACACAAATCTGAATAATATGTAAATATAAATTAATTTGATATTTACCAAAACATTACAATGTCAGCTATACAAGTTTTAAAATATTTGGTTCAGGTGGTGGTAGATGTTAATTTTTGAAAAATATAGAAGAAAGAATCATCGAATTTGGACTCAATTTGTAGAATCTATACATGTTTGAGTATTTATATTGGAATATAAATAAAAAAGAAGCAAGGAAAAAGAATACTGAAGAACAGGCGGTGGGCAATTATCTCAGGCGGTCGGTAAGTACCAACCGCCTATGAAATAGTTAAAAACCGCCTGAAAAAAACCACCTGAACTTTATTAATTTTTATCACATGCAGTTGTTTCGTTAAAAACCGCATGTGAAAACCGACGCCTATATAAAGGTACCCCTCGGGCACCACAGGAAACCTAACCCTGGAGATTTTCCATCAACGCCGCCAGGCTGCCAAAAATTTCCACCGTACACCGGGCATTCATCAGTTGATTTCGAACAAAGAAAAGATTAGAAGAGACTTCTTCTTCACAGTCATGTTTTAATTTGTTCGTTTTTCACAGTTCCGTTTTGTTGTGTTTGCATATGCGTCCAACCCCCCCCCCCCCCCAAACCACTTGAGATTTGTAGTAGATTTGAATGATTAAAGGATGAAAGATGTAGTTTTGTCTTCCGTTGAGGTCACCCATGAATTTTACAGAACAAGAAATAGATTTGAAGGATTAAAGGTTGAAGATGAATACAAGCACATCACGTGTTTGATGAAATGTTTCAATGAATAAGCCTAACTACAAAAATCCATTATGGCCACTCCGGCTCTGATGATCAGTCTTTGTTCCTCCAATGATGCTCTCTCCTTGCTCTGTTATTGCTCTGGTTTTTACCAATATGAAGCATGTAGTGCTGTTTTTCACCTGTTTAAATCAATCTAGGAGCATATAACAATATACAGTTATATACTAGCTATATATGTACATATATATATTGTCGACTAGTTTTTTTCCATAAAAAAGTAGTGGACGACTAGAGGACGACTAGGATCGACTAGAGGGCGATTAGTCACCCTAGTCGATGACTAATCGACCTAGTCGTCCTTATTGCCCCTTAGGCGACTAGGGTCGACTAGGCGACTTGAAAATATTACTTGGAACCCTTATGAACAGACCTACATGATACCAATATTCACTCATATGATACAGGCTTGTTATTTGTTTGTAAATTCATTTTATAGAAGACATTTAGAGAATATTTGTGGTCGAATTTTGTAAATCTGACAAAAAATCTATTATTGAAGCATGGACCGTCGAGCGTGGATGTATAACATTCCAAGACCCGATCCTATGTACATTCATAATGTTGCAAATTTTATTGAAGCATCCAAGAGACATGCGAAGTGGCAAAAGATAGATGACATATTATGTCCATGTATCGACTGCGTAAATAAGATTGCTTGGACGGATACTATAGTAATCCAATCTCATTTGGTGAAAACATGTTTCAAAAAAAACTACACAATATGGACAGAGCATGGTGAGTTAGATACTGTCGGTGGTTTGGAACCGGCAGATCTCCCTACACTACTAAAGTGATAGGGGAGTTTGATGTTCGGAGTGGGCGCGCGGAGATTCAAGAAGGTGAATAAGAATTGCTACAGGGGACACAAGAATTTCCGTGGTTCGGGCCGCCTGAGCGTAATACCCTACTCCACGGGTGGGTTGGTGTTGTATTAGCAGTATGAGCTTGTGATGAGCGTATGAGGCGCGTGTCTGTCCCCTCCCTGAACGTGTCGTCGGTCTGTCCTTTTATAGTTCAAGGGCAGGCCGTTACAAGTTAGTCTGGCCCGACATGTGGCCCCGACGGTTACTAGTATTGATACACGTTTAATTGCTCTTAATGATCCTGTAACGGGCTTTGACAACACCGTTACTGGTGTTAAGTTCGTCCGTTTAAGTGTCATTAACATGGTATTAATGACACTTAATAGGGTCTTGAAGTCATTGGCTCTCCTTTGAAGATCCGAAGCCGTTGCAGGGTCTTCTGGAGGTTAGGAGCTGAAGATCCGACGATTGGACACGTGGCAGCTCTGGAGCTTGCTGTGGGAAATAGAAAGCTCCGGGGCTACCTGACACGTGTCAGGTCTGGAGCTTCTCTCGGTCAGGGGTTAAGTCCGGAGGTGCCGTTTCGGTAGATGGCCCGGAGCTTCCCCCTTGTGGGCGGTAGCTCCGGTTTGGTAGTACACGTGGCGACCTAGGGATTAACCATGTTGGAGAAGCGGGTCCGGTTATGTCTTACATGTGGGCCCCCGAGGGTCTTCAAACCAAGTAGATGACTTTCTTTTGAGATCTTTGTAACCTCAGGGGGTGTACGGTTTCTAGGGTACCGACAGTGGCCCCCTGGGCCTACCTTCGGGGAAGATCACTGGGGTGAAGTCTTTCCGCCGGAGGTGGGTCCATCCCCGTGACTCTTGAACTGAGTCTTCAAGTGTCTTTGAAGGTGCCGTTGGCAGGAATTTATAGTTAGATCCCCGCCGCGTGGCGCACCCTACGCGCGGCAGATGAGATCTTTGACATGTGGATCTCACGCAATTGAAGGTCGCTGGTTCCCGATACGAAAACCGTATCGGTTCCGCGCGCCTTGTCAGGCCGCCGCCTTTGGGTTTCCTGCCTCGTGATGACAACTGTTCGCCTGGGTAAGAGCCTCGACTTGATCGTCGGGGTGGTCTCGGGCCCTCTTGTCATTGGCAGGGTGAAATTTTTGAATGGTATCTTTGATTTCCTTGCGGTTTCCATCCAAGCGTTGCGAGGGCTTACTTAAGAAGGAAAGCGCGCACCATCGGGAGTTCTTTACGCCTCTCATCTGATCTTGCGCTCAAACTCCCAACTCGTGCTTCGCTCTTCTTCTCTTGCCTAGTCGTGCCGCGATGGAGTTGGGTCTCTCGCTTGAAGACCGACGGCGATTTGAAGAAGGTCCGGGCCCTCATGGGGTGGTCCTCGGACTTCTTCAACCGCTCAGTCTGTGCCGGCGGAGAGCTCCCGTTCGAGAAGGAGCACGCCGGCGAAATGGTGTACTTTTCATCGTACGCCATGGTGGGGTTGATCCCGCCTTTTTCTTCCTTTTTCTTGATGCTGCTAGACTTCTATGGTCTGCAGTTATATCACCTTGGCCCTCACTCCATCCTCCTCGTGTCTATCTTTGTCCACTTCTGTGAGATGTGGGTGGGTACCCCCTGCATTGAACTCTTCCGGACCTTCTTCACCGTCCACACCACCGGCCGGAGCAATGAGTACCTTGGCTTCTACTACTTCGTGAAGCGCAAGAAGTGACCATTCAAGTACCTCCCGTCATTTCCTTCTAGGAAGTGGGATGACTGGAAGAAAGACTGGATAGTCGTCAGGGTGGAGGAGCACGAGAGGCTGGAGCTGCCCGATGGTCTTCCCGGCATCGACACGAAGATCTGGAGTGAAGTTCCGGTGCTGGCGGACGCTTTCAACCCTGCTTTGACCAGGATCCGCCAACGTGTGGAGGGAGGATTGACCCCTCAGGCGATATTTTGCAATTTTCTGGTCAACAGGTGGGCGCCGCTGAAGAGGAGGGAGAAACTCGCTTGGGCCCTCAACAGCGTGATGGACGACGACCGGGTTGAGACCGGGTTGAAGTCCAACATGGTGGGGAAAATCTTGGAGTTCCACCTCAAGAAATTCCACCACGGCATCGACGTCGACGGTGATGACTTGACTCCCCCGTCGGCCTTCCTCCCTTTGAACATGGAAGTGGAGTTCAGCAGGGAGCTCCGGCAAAAGATGTCCGTACTTGACGACCTTGGTGTCGTCGAGAGAAGATCAACTACCCGGGTGGCGATCCCCAAAATGCCCGAAGATGGCTTTGTCCCTGCCCCAAAGCCAAGGGTTGAGGTCGTCGGCAAAGGCAAGGAGCTGGCTGACGAACCCGAGAGCCAGAAGAGGAAGCTGCAACATGCCAACGAAAGGTCCGTCAGGCCCGCTACTTCCGCCTCGGCTCCTTCTCCCCGAAGGGGAAGGTCTTCTACAACCGCGGCGGTTGTTCCCGTAATGGGGTCTTCCCGGAACGAGACCGTTCCTGCAGTGGGGTCCTCCCGGAGCGCGTCTGTTCCCGTAGTGGGATCCTCCCAGGGTGTTAGCTCCGGGCGCGCGACTCCGGCACCTGGGCCGGTGGAGGCCTCCAGGTCCGGGGATTCCTCCCGATCAAGGAGAGCCTCGACCCGGGAAATGCCCGTGGCCGCGACAAGTTCTGGGGGGGCCTTCCGGAGCTTCTACACTGACTATGGCCAGCCCAGAATGCCCGAGAAAAAGGTTCCGCGCAAGCTGGTGCGGAAGCCTCCCAAGGTAATTTTTAATCTCTACCTTGTACAATTATTTTAATTGTGGCAACTGTTTGTTAATTTTCTTCGTCCATCGTCTGCAGCGTCCCCATGAAGGGGAGTGAGGCTCCACCCTCAGCCACAGTGTCTGAGGCCGTGGGGGTGGGAGCTTCTGCTCCTGTCCCGGTGCCGCCCCAAGTGTTGGCTGAGGCTGCGATAGCTCCGGCGCCGGCTGTCGTGGTCATGGACCTCGACTCGTCGCCAGAAGTTCCCGTGGTAGCGCCGGACCACGGGAGTGAAGACATGCCAGCGGCACCTGTCCTGGAGGTTGAAGCTCCGGGTCCTGGTGCTGCGATGATAGAAGCTCCGGCTGTTGAGCCGGAGGAAGTAGTAATCCCGGCCTCTGAGCCGGTAATTGTCGAAGCCCCGGCGGTTGAGCCGGAGGTGACTGAAGCCCCGGCATGCGAGCCGGAAGATGAGGTAGTTCCTGCAGTTGGGCCGGCTACTTCCGAAGCACCGGCAGCTGAGCCGATTATTGTTGGAGCTCCGGTCATAGGTCCGGACGATGTTGAAGATCTTCCGGCTCCTGTGCTGGTGGTTGAAGAGGTGACGGAGCTTGAGCCTCCGTCAGAAGAGGTGCCCAGACCGGAGCCAGTAGCGGCTCTTGCTCCGGAGGCGACGATGTTGGAGGTACCTGCGGCCGAGCCGGAGGGTTCAAGCGAAGTCGCTGGCCCCCTGCCCGAGGGGGTGAACGAAGACTTGGCGGCGGGGCCTTCTTCGATGGCGACTGAGGCCATCCCGGAGGACGGCCCTAGAGCCATGGAGACCCAGGGGACCACTCTTGTACAGTGGGACCTGATTTTTGTATCTAAAGACCCGCTGGAACAAGCGGAGGAGACCCCAGCAGGTCCGGAGCCAATCCCGTTGTCGCTGTCCATTGACAACGCATGTTCCAGTCTGCGTCAAGTCCAGCTAGCCTTCTTCCACGACAGCAAGGCTCTTGAAAGAGAAGCGACAAACCCTTAGGCGGTGGCGTAATCGGCTCTACTTCGAGACCAAGCTGGCTCAGTCGAGGCTAGCGAATGACAAGGAGTGGATCAAACGGGAGAAGATTTTCCTGGAGTACTGGGGCAAGTTACTGGATAAGAGGGAGAGTATGACTCATGCCCTCGACGCTCAGTCCCAGGAGATCTACAATCAGGCCAAAGCTGCCAATAACGCGGCCGATGCGCGCCACGAACAGCTTGAGGCCATTAACACCGCACTCATCAAGCGCCGAGAGGCACTTGAAGAGAGGGAGAAACGGCTCGAGGATGAAGAGCAGAAACTCATTGAGCTGCGGGATGATGTCCTGAGGAGGGAAGAGGAGCTCGCCGAGAAAGTAGCTCTGGCTGACAAGGGCCTCGAGGAGTGTGCCAAGAAATTGGAAGAGCGCTGCCAAGAGGAAGAGGAGAAGACCTGGGTGCGAGGGCAGGAACTCTATGAACAAGAGTGTGCCCTTGTTGCCCGGGAGAAGAAAGTGAGGGGTAGGGAGAAGGACCTGGTCGAGCGCCGGAACAAGATCCACCTCCGGGAGGAGGAGCTCGGAAAACTCGAAAGGCGGGTTGCTGAAAAGATTCAGCAAAACGCCAAAGAAGTTGAGCGCCTCGCCCGTGAGAATTCCGAACTGACGGCGGCCAGGAGATCCCTGGAAGAGATGAAGGGCTTGAGGACTGTGGACTCCCTACAGATTTGGGAGTTCCTGGGCAATGCCAACGACGCGCTAACACCGATGGGTTTCAGCCCCGTGCGCCCGGATGATCCGGAGCTGGAGCGGGACCTAGCGCTGCAGGCGTTGAGCGCACCAGGTAGCAAGCTCTCCAAGGTGGGCGATGTCATCGCGGACCAACTGGAGGTTGAGGGGCAATCCCTGGCGAAGAACGTCGCAGAGTATGTGCTGACGTGCTACACCAGCCGGGACTCCCAATTTCCTCTGGATCCGGTGCTTGAAGGCCCCGTCGAAGGAGAAGGCGAAGCTACCCGAGCCAGCATATTTGAGGTCGCCCAGAAGGTCGCCCAATTCTTCCATAGGGTCTAGGACCATCTCTGTAATTCTCACTTGTATTTTTTCTTCTTCTCCTCAATTTTGTAATCCCTTGTCTCCAGATGTAATCTCTTGTCTCCAGATAAATGAAATCCCCAAATTTTGCGAATTTCACTTTTTGTCTTCAACATTCTTATCTTTACTTGGCCCCTTGGTAGATGTACACAATTTGATTGTGAACATGTACCAAGAGGATATTGTTCATTGTTGAAGACTCTTTTGCTCCAAACTTGTAGAATTTAGGTTCGAAGTCTTCGATAGTGAAGGCCCCCTGAGCTTCTCGGAGCTTAGAAGCTCCGGCATTGTCTATTGCTGGAGCTTAGTAGCTCGGGCAATATTCTCTATCAACGCGTAGAGCATCGATAGTTAATCCTCTGGGGTGTCGGAGCTTAGTAGCTCCGACAGTGACCTTTGCCAACACTCAGTTTGTTGGCAGTAGACTCCATTTACTGGGTCTTCTCACCATCTTTTATTCAGCGTCGACGGCTGGCCCCCTTATGGGAGTCGGAGCTTAGTTAGCTCCGGCTTTTCTCCATCAACGTAGATTTTATTTTTCCTGCACACTTAAGCCAAGAAAAATAGTAAAATTTGTTCCTTGTCTATAACTTCGTCGCGACTTATGATCCTCAAGAAGATTTTAAGTCAAACGTGATTCTAAATACAACCGAATGTGATGTCTTTTCTTTTAGATCCAACTATACACGGACCCGCCTTACTTCGGCCTGCCGGGGTGTAGGTAGAGTGGCGTACTTAGGGTGCTTGACCAGGCTAAGTCGATAGCACACTCTGGCCCTAGATTGGCTTGGCGGCTTTCAAGCGAGTTGGCCATGAACAATATTTGAATCCAAAAGAATCGACAATACAACTCGAATCGTATTTAAACCAGTCGAACTAAAATTTCTTAAGAATTGCACGTCTTCGTTATAGACAAGAAAGAGAAAAATAAAAATGTTGAGACTGTACAAAATAAATGCACGTGGAGTCTATTTCATATGAAGATGTCTTTCATTATAGGTCCGGGGTACAGGGGAAACAAGTACACTCTTAGGGTACGGAACCAGGCTAAGGGTGTTTCATTTCTCGTTTGACCCAGGGTAGTTAGCCGCACTTTTAGTCCTGAGACTGTGACAAGTGTTGCATGAACTTTGCGGACCTTTCGTGAAAGGTCCGGCTACTCTCCCGGAGGAACTACCCGACTCTGTACAATGACTCTATAACCTACACCTCAAGTTACTCAAGACTCACCTCCGTGGTATTAAGTGTAGAACTTACGGAGGTGCTCAATGTTCCAAGGATTTGGGAGAGGTGTCCCATCCTCAGTAGCCAAGCGAACGCTTCCGGGACGGGATACCTTAATCACTCGGAAGGGCCCCTCCCAGCCGGGGGAGAGTTTGTTTAACCCTTCTCTGGATTGTATTCTCCGTAGCACCAGATCGCCTTCCTCGAGCTGTCGGTTGTGTATGTGTCGCTGGTGATAACGCCGTAGAGCTTGGCGATATCGGGCATTCCGAACAGCTGCTTGGCACCTTCCCTCCTTAAGGAGGTCTAGGTCTTCACGCCGGAGCTAGTCCTGCGCGGCTTCGTCGAAGGTCCGGACTCGGAGTGAACCCAAGGTGATTTCCGGAGGAAGTATTGCTTCAGCTCCGTACACCATAAAGAAGGGCGTTTCTCCGGTTGACCGGTTTGGAGATGTCCTGTTGGCCCATAGAGTGGGCGGAAGCTCTTCGATCCAGTTGGCTCCATGTTTTTTCAAGCGCTCATAGGTGCGCGTTTTGAGTCCTTTAAGGATTTCAGCATTTGCTCTCTCGGCTTGGCCATTGCTGGCTGGATGAGCTACAGAGGCATAGCAAACTTGTATGCTGAGGTCTTCGCAATATCCTTGGAATCCGGAGATTCTAAATTGGGTCCCATTATCAGTAATGATTTTGTTTGGGACTCCAAATCTGCATACAATGGACTGCAGAAAGTTGATAGCAGATTGCTTGTTGATTGTCACAACTGGAGTTGCTTCCGGCCACTTGGTGAACTTGTCAATGGTGACGTACAGGAACTTGTAACCTCCGACGGCTCTTGGGAAAGGTCCCAAGATGTCCATCGCCCACACAACGAAGAGCCATGTAGGAGGTATCATTTGTAAGGGCTGAGCCGGAGTGTGAATTTGCTTTGCATGAAATTGGCATGCTTTGCATTTTTTCACCAGCTCAGTTGCATCCTGGAGTGTTGTAGGCTAGTAGAAGCCTTGCCGAAAGGCTTTACCAACCAGCGTGCGGGAAGACGCGTGGTTCCCACACTCGCCTCCATGGATTTCTGCGAGGAGCTCGCAGCCTTCTTCCCTTGTGATGCACCGCATTAGGATGCCGTTGGCACCGCGCCGGTAGAGATCCCCTTCTACCAGCATGTATCTTTTAGCCAATCTGACTACCCGGTCAGCAGATACATCGTTGTCAGGAAGGATGTTGTCTTTCAAGTAGTTCCGGCTCTCCGAGATCCATGCATCAGAACTAACTTGAGCATTTGAGTCTTGCGTGCTGGGTTGCTCGGAGCTTCCGGCAGCACCTACGACCCTTGATGGCTGCCATGGTAACAGGGCCATCGGGACCGTCAGCTTCGGGATGATGATCTCGCCCCCTTCGCTCAGTTCGGCGGGCTGAGCTGTGGGTTTTGACAATCTCCGGACAAAAGTTCCGTCAGGAGCTAGAGCTCCGGTTGACGCTTTCGTCGAGAGTTCGTCGGCTTCAGCGTTGTGAGCACGCTGAACATGGTGGAGATCTAGGACTTCGAAATCCTTCTGAAGCCTCTGGACTTCAAGGAGGTAAGCAGCTAACTGGAGATTATTGAAGGAGCATTCACCCTTCACCTGCTTGATGATGAGCTGTGAATCTCCTTTGACCAGCAGTTGCCTGACACCGTATGACAGTGCCACCTTCAGTCCGTAGATGAGTGCTTCATACTCTGCCATGTTGTTGGTTGCCTTGAAGTCAAGGTGTACCATGTATTTCACCTTCTCCCCAGTCGGTGCAAGGAGAAGGATTCCAGCTCCGGCCCCCTGCTTCTGCATGGAGCCGTCAAAGTAGAGGGTCCAGTGAGTCTCAGTGAAGGTTGGAGCTTGATGCTCGGTCTTCTGCTCACTGGGACCCCCAGTGTTTGATGGAGAGGGAGTCCATTCTGCCACAAAATCTGCCAATGCTTGACTCTTGACTGCTTGTCTTGAAATAAATTCAAGATCAAATTCAGCCAATTTCGCTGCCCACTTTGCAATATTCCCAGTTGAATTGGGATTATGCAAGATTGCTCATAGTGGGTAGGAGGTCACCACCGAGACTTTGTGAGCTTGGAAGTAATGTCAAGCTTCCTGGAGGCAATAAGAACTGCATAGAGCAGCTTATGCACCTCTAGGTATCGAGTCATGGCATCATGTAATACTTCACTAATGAAGTACACCGGGCGTTGAATGGTCCGGACCCTCCCGGAGGGGTCCGGAGCTTCCTCTTCATTGACTCGGACCCTCTCGGAAGGGTCCGGATTTTCTTCGGGGACCTCCGGGTTCTGGCTGGAGGAACCCGGAGCTTCTTCAGAAATGACCTGGACCCTCCCGGAGGGGTCTAGGTCTCCTGAAACGACTTCCGGTGGATTTGAATCTGGGAGCTGGGACCCAGACTCACTTTCAGGAACCTCCAGACCTTCCCGAAGGGGTCTGGATTCCTGAGTGTGGGGTAGTTCTGGTCTCTCCGCGACCAAAACCATACTGACGACTTCGTTAGTAGCTGAAATATAAAGCAATAAAGGCTCACCAGGGTTTGGAGCTACCAGAATTGGTAGGGTGGTGAGGAACTGTTTCAGCTCCTTGAATGCCTTTTCTGCCTCTTTGGACCATTGGAATGGTCCGGAATTTCTCAATAACTTGAAGAAGGGAAGTGCCCGTTCTGCTAGTCTTGAGATGAACCGGCTGAGGGCTGCTAGACATCCAGTTAATTTTTGGACGTCCTTGATGCGGGTTGGTGGCCGCATGTCTTCAATGGCCTTAATCTTCGCCGGATTAGCTTCTATGCCCCGGTGACTTACCAGGAAACCAAGAAGTTTTCCGGAGCTAACCCCAAAGACACACTTGTCTGGGTTTAGCTTCGTGCGGGTGGCCCGCAGCTTGTCGAAGACAGCCTGCAAGGTGTCAAGGAGTGACTCCTTGTTCCTGACCTTGACCACGATGTCATCGGCGTACACTTCCACTATGTCTCTAATAAGTTCTTCAAAAGTTTTGTACATAGCTCGTACAAAAGTTGAAGCTGCATTCTTGAGACCAAAAGGCATGGTTGTGTAACAATACAATCCATCTACTGTGATGAATGAAGTATGCTCTTCATGTTCCCTAGACATCCTGATTTGATGATATCCGGAATATGCATCTAGGAAACACAGTAATTCACACCCGGAGGTGGAATCCACTATCTGATCTATTCTAGGTAGTGGGAATGGATCTTTTGGACATGCCTTATTTAGTGTGGTGTAGTCGATGCACATCTGAAGCTTCCCGCCGGCCTTGGGCACAACGACTGGGTTTGCCAGCCATTTTGGATGGAAGACTTCTCGGATGAATCCAGCTTCGAGCAACTTCTTTACTTCTTGTCGGATGAAGTTCTGCCGCTCTACGGATTGCTTCCGAGGCTTCTGATGCACAGGCCGGGCATCGGGGTAGATCTTCAGATTGTGCTCAATCACTTCCTTGGGGATCCCAGGCATTTGTGACGGTTGCCAAGCAAACACATCAACGTTAGCCCGGAGGAAAGTGATGAGCGCGATTTCCTATTTGTCATTCAATCCTCCCGATATACGGGTGGTTTGAGCGGCATCGGAACCAATTTGGACGACTTTGACGGGAATGTCGGTGTCGCCACTTGGCTGCACTCGAGGTGCAGAAGTCGAGCCTCGTTGGCGAATGCTCGGGGGTTTTGGAGCTTGCTCCTGCCTGGAGTCCTCCTCTTGCACTGTGGTGAGCGCATGGAGTTCTTCTAGTGCAGTTACTCCTGCGGTACGATCTTCGCGGATCCGGAGAACGCCTACTGGCGTTGGCATCTTCAACACCAGATAGCCATAATGAGCAGCCGCCATGAATTTGTACAGGGCAGGTCTACCCAAGATGGCATTGAAGGGTAAGTTGATCTGCGCGACGTCGAAGACCAACTTTTCGGTGCGGTACTTCTCCCGTGTCCCGAAGGTAACAGGGAGAGTAATAGCTCCGAGTGGGGTGATGGCCCCTGGACCTACTCCAGAGAAAGGTCGAGAGGGGTGGAGATCCGAAGGTCGGAGCTGAAGCTTAGTGAAAGCTTCGAAGCTGATGAGGTTAAGCCCCGAACCTCCATCTACCATGACGTGGTGGAGCTGGATGTTGTTGATGGTAGGCGATACCATCAAGGGTAACTGTCCTGCTCCAACCATGCTCCGAGGAAATCCGAAGCATCAAAAGTGATGGTTGTGTCCATCCACTTTCGGTGAGGTTCCAGCCTGACTGTAGGAGCTACAGCGGCCATATCCCGACGCATAGTCTTGATGACGCGACGGGAGGTGATATCCCATGATCCACCAAAAATGGTGTTCATGGTCTTCCGACGCTCGTTGTCAGAGACGTCAGAATCATCGTCGACGGAGGTGTAGATGGCCTTCAGGACATTTTTGGGATCCTGGAACCCTAACTCCTCTTCAGCTGGAGCTTCGTCAACTTTTTGCTTTCCTTCCCTCTGTCGGAAAGGAGATTCTTCCCGGCGCTTGCTGTAGCGCTCGGCAAGGTTTTGGACCTCTCGGCAGTCTTCCAAACTGGGGCTGCCCGTCTTGTGAATGGGACACCACACTTTGGGTTTGCCACCGTCTTCAGAAGACGGTCGAGGTCACTTCTCGGGGCGTGGCCCCCGGCCACCCGGAGCTGCAGCAGCTGCAACGTTGGATGTGCCGGCCGACGGCTTCTTCTTGCCGTTGGTCTTCTTTTTCTTCTTGCCACTCCCGGAGGTAGCGTCTTCTTCTTTGGAGGGTTTATTGTGACCCTCCGTGGTTGGTTTGGAGTGCATCTCACGGCCCTCCGCAGCTCAGGCACATTTGTCAGCCAAGCTGAAGAGTTCTGTGACACTGGTGATCTCCTTGATCGCCAGTTTCTCCAACATCTTCTTGTCCCGTACGCCCTGTCTGAATGCCACAATGACAAAGACGCTAGAGATAGAAGGGATAGTGTTTCGTACCTGAGAGAACCTCTGGATGAATGACCGCAAGGATTCTCCCCCTTTTTGCACGACCGCAAAAAGATCCAGTTCAGTGCCTGGCCGGGTGTATGAACTCCCGAAGTTGGCAGTGAACTGATGGCACAGCTCCTCCCAACTGTTGATAGAGTTGGGTGGAAGGCTCATAAACCAGGACCTGGCAGTCCCAGTTAAGGCCACTGGAAAGTAATTGGCCATCACGGCCTCATTTCCTCCAGCTGCCAAGATTGCAGTGGAGTATATCTGAAGAAATTCAGCGGGATTGACAGTCCCGTCAAATTTTTACGGCAGGTGAGGCCGGAACTTCTGTGGCCATCTAACCATGCGCAGATGCATGGCCAAAGCTGAACAGCCTCCTCCTACTCCTTCAGGAGTAGAAAGGTCCTGAGCTTCCCGTCTTTCACGGGCACGCTCAATATGGACTCGGCCGTCCTGCTGGCGGTATCGGCGATCAAGCTCCGCCCAGAGGTCGTGAGTCAAAAGCCTGGATACCGTGTGAGTGCGTCGAGCCCCGGAGGGCAATGACGTCACTTGTTGTGACACAGCACGTCTCCTGCTATTAGAGACATGCGAACCAAGTCTTCCAGACAAAGTCCGCCGCTGCGACGGGGCTCTTCCTGAAGGAGGAGGACCCTGGTTGCTGAGGCGTTCGGCTGCTGCTGCAACCAAATGCTCCACATCGGCCCTCCACTGCTCCAGTGCATCCCGAGATGCATCCGGAGGTGGTGGGCGTTGGAGAAGAGCACGCGCTGCATGGAGCGTGTGTTCCGGGTCGTCATGATTTGCCGACACAGTAAGCGACGCCAGCGCACCATCACGTTGTCCAGCACGATTTGCTGGAGGAGACGGTGGTGGTGGGAGTGTGACTCCTGCTGGTGCTGAGGCTCCTGCTGGTGGCTGCCTATTGGAGGGATTGCCTCCAACAACCTGAGCAGCAGGTTGGCTGTTGGATGATCCAGCAGCAGAGTTCACCATTCTCGAAATCTCAGGCGCCCCTACCTGGCGCGCCAACTGTCGGTGGTTTGGAACCGGCAGATCTCCCTACACTACTAAAGTGATAGGGGAGTTTGATGTTCGGTGTGGGCACGCGGAGATTCAAGAAGGTGAATAAGAATTGCTACAGGGGACATAAGAATTTACGTGGTTCGGGCCGCCTGAGCGTAATACCCTACTCCACGGGTGGGTTGGTGTTGTATTAGCAGTATGAGCTTGTGATGAGCGTATGAGGCGCATGTCTGTCCCCTCCCTGAACGTGTCGTCGGCCTGTCCTTTTATAGTTCAAGGGCAGGCTGTTACAAGTTAGCCTGGCCCGACATGTGGCCCCGGTGGTTACTAGTATTGATACACGTTTAATTGCTCTTAATGATCCTGTAACGAGCTTTGACAGCACCGTTACTGGTGTTAAGATCGTCCATTTAAGTGTCATTAATATGGTATTAATGACACTTAATAGGGTCTTGAAGTCCTTGGCTGTCCTTTGAAGATCCGAAGCCGTTGCGGGGTCTTCCGGAGGTTAGGAGCTGAAGATCCGACGATTGGACATGTGGCAACTCCGGAGCTTGCTGTGGGAAACAGAAAGCTCCGGGGCTACCTGACATGTGTCAGGTCTGGAGCTTCTCTCGATCTGGGGTTTAGTCCGGAGGTGCCGTTTCGGTACATGGCCCGGAGCTTCCCCCTTGTGGGCGGTAGCTCCGGTTTGGTAGTACACGTGGCGACCTAGGGATTAACCATGTTGGAGAAGCGGGTCCGGTTATGTCTGACATGTGGGCCCCCGAGGGTCTTCAAACCAAGTAGATGACTTTCTTTTGAGATCTTTGTAACCTCAGGGGGTGTACGGTTTCTAGGGTACCGACAGATACACATGATGTGGATAAAGATGATGAGAGAGGTTCAAATGACGATAATGTTCATATCGATGATGGTAGTGACAATCAAGATGGTGATGATGATGATGAGTTCGATTGTGAGGAGATGTTGCGTCACATTGAACCATATGTATTGACATCTATGGGAGCAAGCAAAGGTTTAAGTAAAATAGGGACATTGCAGAATGCGGCGACGGAGCTTCTATATGATGAATCAAACAGTTGTGATCAAGAGTTTACTACATTGCGTGCAATCTTAGAACTACTAAAGTTGAAAGCCACACACGGATGGTTCGATTGTAGTTTCTATGATCTTTTGAATCTTATGGCAGAAATTCTTCCAAATCCAAATAAATTGCCCAGAAGCACTTATAAAGCTAAGAAACTTATTTGCCCGATGGCACTAGGTGTGACAAAAATACACGCTTGTGTGAGCCATTGTATTCTGTATCGCAAAGAGCATGAGCTCGCAACTAGATGCCCCATCTGTGGTGTCAGTACATATAAGAAGGACTACAATCACCAGTATGTTACCAACATGAAAAAGTCTCAAAAGAATAAGAAGTTTATTATTGGTCCTGAAGGTGATGATGACGATACTTCTGGCGATGCAGACGGGGAGAATACGAGAAAAATTTCTGCCTTGGTGATGTGGTACCTTCCAGTAATTGATCGCATGAAGCGTTTGTTCTCAAACCCTAGGGAGGCTGAACTTATGCGTTGGCATTCCGAGCAATGCAAGAAGAATGAAAAACATATTTGACACCCTGGTGATGCAACGCAGTGGAAAAATTTTGATATTCAGTATCCAGAATTTGCAAAGGAAATCAGAAATGTGAGGTTTGCCTTGGGTACAAACGGAATAAATCCGTTTGGTGAAAAAAGGAGCATACATAGCACATGGCACGTGGTCTTAACGATGTACAATCTAACGATGTAGTTGTGTCACAAAAGGAAATATATCTTGTTATATGTTCTTATCCAAGGTCCGAAACAACCCGACATTGAAATTGATGTGTTTTTGGAACGTTTAATGGAAGATATGGCGAAATTGTGGAATGAAGGGGTATGTACATGGGATGAGTAAAAGCGGGAGTATTTCATGCTAAGGGCAATGATATTCGTTACCGTGCATGATTACCCCGGACTGTTTACATTATCGGGATAAATGAAAGGGAAGAAAGGTTGTGTAAGGTGCGTGGATAGAACTGGATTTCTATACCTCACTTCATCCAAAAAGACGGTGTACATGAGACACCGACGGTTCTTGACAGATACACACAAGTATAGGAATATGAAAGAACAATTTGATAACAAAATCAAAAAAGTTACTGCACCAAAACCTTACAGTGGAAAACTTGTGTTCGAAATGGTCAAAAACATTCATATTACTTTCGGTAAGGGCAAAACATGTAAAGGAATCAAGAGAAAAAAAAGTACATCTCCGGGTGATACAACTGACATGGCTTTCAAGAAACAATCAAATTTTTTTCAAGTATCTTCCGTATTGAAAGAATCTGCAATTTTGACATAGTATTGATTTGATGCACGTTACAAAGAATGTATTTGACAGCATCATTGGGACCTTGCTGGACATGCCAAGGAAAACAAAGGACGGATTAAATTCACGTATGGACCTAGTAAATCTTGATTTAACAACAGAGCTTCATCAAGTAGAAAAGGCAAACGAGAAGCATTACATTCCCCCAGCCAGCTACAACTTGACGCTAGAAGAGAAAAAACAATTTGCGAATGCTTGCGTGGGATCAAAGTGCCCACGAGATTCTCATCCAATATCTGCAAACTAGTCTCGATGAAAGACTTGTCTTTATTCGGTTATAATTCTCACGACTGTCACATGATGATGACAATGTTTCTTGCCATTGCAATAAGAGTAATCAAACTTGAGAATATAAAATTTTTCATCACACGTTTGTGTTACTTCTTCAATGCAGTATCACAAAAGGTGATAGCACCTGAAGATTTAGACTATCTAAAAACATACATCGTCGAGACTATGTGCAAGCTTGAGATGTGTTTCCCACTGTCGACTGTTGGAGTCGGCAGATCTCCTGACACTGCTAAAGTGTTGAAGGAGTTCGTGGTTCGGTGTGGGCGCGCGGAGACTCAAGAAGGTGAATTGCGATTTAACACAGGAGACACTAGGATTTACGTGGTTCGGGCCGCCTGAGCGTAATACCCTACTCCACGGGTGTGTTGGTGTTGTATTAGTTTGTCACGTATGATGTCCACCTCTGTGTACGTGTGTCCCTGTATGTATCGTCGGCCTGTCCTTTTATAGTACAAGGACAGGCTGTTACAAGCTGGCCTGGCCCGACATGTGGCCCCGGCGGTTACTAGTATTGATACACGATTAATTGTTGTTAATAATCCTGTAACGGGCTCCGACAGTGCCGTTACGGGTGTTAAGATTGTCCGTTTAAGTGTCATTAATATGGGATTAATGACATTTAATTGGGTCTTGAAGTCCTTGGCTCTCCTTTGAAGATCCGGAGCCGTTACAAGGTCTTCCGGAGGTTAGAGGCTGCCAACTCCGACGTTTGGACACGTGGCAGCTCTGGAGCTTGCTGTGGGAAGCAGGTAGCTCCGGAGCTATCTGACACGTGTCAGGTCCGGAGCTTCTCTCGGTCAGGGGTTAAGTCCGGAGGTGCCATTTCGGTACTTGGTCCGGAGCTTCCCCCTTGTGGGCGGTAGCTCCAGTTTGGCAGTACACGTGGCGACCTAGGGATTAACCATGTTGGAGAAGCAGGTCCGGTCATGTCTGACAAGTGGGCCTCCGAGGGTCTTCAATCCGAGTAGACGGCCTTCCCTCGAAATCTTTGTAACCTCAGGGGGTGTACGGTTTTTAGGGTACCGACAGTGGCCCCCTGGACCTACCTCCGAGGAAGGTCACTGGGTGAAGTCGTTCCGTCGGAGGTGGGTCCATCCTTGCGACTCTTGAACTGGGTCTTCAAGGGTCTTCGGAGGTGCCGTTGGCAGGGTTTTATAGTTAGATCCCGATGCGTGGCGCACCTCAGGCGGCAGATGTGATCTTTGACGTGCGGATCTCACGCAATTGAAGGTCGCCGGTTCCCGATACGAAAATCGTATCGGTTCTGCGCGCCCTGTCAGGCCGCCGCCTTTGGGTTTCCCGCCTCGTGATGACAACCGTTCGCCTGGGTAAGAGCCTCGACTTGATCGTCGGGGTGGTCCCAGGCCCTCTTGTCATCGGCTGGGTTGAATTCTTGAGTAGTATCTTCGACTTCCCTGCAGTTTCCATCCAAGCGTTGCGAGGGCTTACTTAAGAAGGAAAGCGCGCACCGTCGGGAGTTCTTTACGCCTCTCATCTGATCTTGCGCTCAAACTCCCAACTCGTACTTTGCTCCTCTTCTCTTGCCTAGCTGTGCCGCAATGGAGTTGGGTCTGCGCGAGAGTCACCTGAAGACCGACAACGATTTGAAGAAGGTCTGGGCCCTCATGGGGTGGTCCTCGGACTTCTTCAACCGCTTGGTCCGTGCCGGCGGAGAGCTCCCCTTTGAGAAGGAGCGCGCTGGCGAGATGGTGTACTTTTCTTCGTACGCCATGGTAGGGCTGATCCCACCATTTTCTTCTTTCTTCTTGATGCTGCTAGACTTCTATGGTCTGCAGATATAACACCTTGGCCCTCACTCCATTCTCCTCGTGTCCATCTTTGTACACTTCTGCGAGATGTGGGTGGGCATCCCCCCCTGCATCGAGCTCTTCCGGACCTTCTTCACCGTTCACACCACCGGCCGGAGCAATGAGTACCTTGGCTTCTACTACTTCGTGAAGCGCAAGAAGTGCCCATTCAAGTACCTCCGGTCGTTCCCTTCCGGGAAGTGGGATGACTGGAAGAAAGATTGGATAGTCGTCAGGGTGGAGGAGCATGAGCGGTTGGAGCTGCCAGACGGTCTGCCCGGCATCGACACGTCAATATGGAGTGAAGTTCTGGTGCTGGCGGAAGCTTTCGACCCTGTCCTGACCAGGATCCGCCGATGTGTGAGGGAGGATTGACTCCCCAGGCGGTGTTCTGCAACTTCCTGACCAATAGGTGGGCGCCGCTGAAGAGGAGGGAGAAGCTCGCCTGGGCCCTCAACAGCATGATGGACGAGGACCGGGTTGAGACCGGGTTGAAGTCCAACATGGTGGGGAAGACCTTGGAGTTCCACCTCAAGAAATTCCAGCACGGCATCAACGTCGACGGAGATTACTTGACTCCGCCGTCGGCCTTTCTCCCTTTGAACGTGGAAGTGGAGTTCAGCAGAGAGCTCCGGCGGACGATGCCCGCGCTTGACGACCTTGGTGTCGTCGAGAGAAGACCAACCACCCGGGTGGCAATCCCTGGGGTGCCTGAAGATGGCTTGGTCCCTGCTCCACAGCCGAGGGTCGAGGTCATCGGCAAGGGCAAGGAGCTGGCGGAGGAGCCGGAGAGTCGGAAGAGGAAGCTACGACATGCCGACGGAAGGTCCGTCAGGCCCGCTACTTCCACCTTGGTTCCTTCTCCCCAGGTGGGAAGATCTTCTGCCGCCGTGGCGACTGTCCCCGTGGTGGGGTCCTCCCAGAACGAGACTGTTCCTGCAGTAGGATCCTCCCGGAGCGCGTCTGTCCCCGTGGTGGAGCCCTCCGGGGGTGCTAGCTCCGGGTGCACGAATCCGGCACCTGGGGCGGTGGGAGCCTCCAGGTCCAGGGGTTCCTCTCGATCGAGGAGAGCCTCGACCCGGGAAACGCCGGTGGCTGCGACAAGTTCTGGGGGGCCTCCCGGAGCTCCTACGCCGACCATGGCCAGCCCGGAACATCCGGGAAAAAGGTTCCGCGCAAGCTGGTGCGGAAGCCTTGCAAGGTAATTTTTGATTTTTACCTTGGTTAACTTTTTAGTTGTAGCGATTGTTTGTTAATTTTCTTTATCCATCCTCTGCAGCGTCCCCAAGAAGGGGAGTGAAGCTCCACCCTCGGCCACGATTTCTGAGGCCGTGGGAGCTTCTGCTCCTGTCCCAGTTCCGCCCCAGGTGGTGGCTGAGGCTGCGACACCTCCGGCGCCGGCTGTCGTGGTCATGAACCTCGACTCGTCCCCAGAACTTCCCGTGGTAGTGCCGGACCACGGGAGTGAAGACACGCCAGCGGCACTTGTCTCGGAGGTTGAAGCTCCGGGTCCCGGTGCTGCAGTAGTGGAAGCTCCGGCCGTAGAGCCGGAAGAAGTAGTAGTCCCGGCCTCGGAGCCGGAACTTGTCGAAGCCCCGGCGATTGAACCGGAGGTGACTGAATCTCCGGCATGCGAGCCGGAAGTCGAGGTAGTTCTGGCAGTGGAGTCGGTTACCTCCGAAGTACCGGTCGCTGAGCCGGTTATTATTGGAGCGCCGGTCACAGAGCCGGCGGTTGAAGAGGCGAGGGAGCTTGAGCCTCCCTCGGAAGAGGTGTCCCAGTCGGAGCCAGTAGTAGCTCCTGCTCCGGAGGCGACGACGTCAATGGTACCTGTGGCCGAGCCAGAGTGCCTAACCGAAGTCGCCGGCCCCCTGCCTGAGGGGGCGAATGAAGACTTGGCGGCGGGGCCTTCTTCGATGGCGACTGAGGCCATCCCGGAGGACGGCCCTAGCGCCTTGGAAGCTCAGGGTTCCGCTCTCGTAGAGTGGGACCCAATTTTTGTATGTGAAGACCCGCTGGAACCAGCGGAGGAGACCCCAGCAGGTCCGGAGCCCATCCCGTTGTCGATGTCTATCGACAACGCTTGCTCCAGTCTACGTCAGGTCCAACTGGCCTTCTTCCACGACAGCAAGGCTCTTGAAGAGGAGCGCCAAACCCTTAGGCGGTGGCGTAATCGGCTCCAATTCGAAACTAA
This sequence comes from Tuctoria greenei, assembly GCA_036927565.1. Classification (NCBI taxonomy): domain Eukaryota; kingdom Viridiplantae; phylum Streptophyta; class Magnoliopsida; order Poales; family Poaceae; genus Tuctoria; species Tuctoria greenei. The sequence goes on along the minus strand of JAYESD010000005.1, from coordinate 31,622,632 downwards.
GCTGGCGCAGTCAAGGCTAGCGGACGACAAGGAGTGGATCAAGCGGGAGAAGATCCGCCTGGAGTACTAGGACAAGCTGCTGGATGAGAGGGAGAGCATGACCCATGCCCTCGACGCTCAATCCCGGGAGATCCACGATCAGGCCAAGGCTGCCAACGACGCGGCCAATGCTCGGTACGAGCAGCTTGAGGCCATCAACGTCGCACTCATCAAGCGCCGAGAGGCACTTGAAGGGAGGGAGAGACGGCTCAAGGACGAAGAGCAAAAACTCCTGGAGCTGCGGGATGACGTCCTGAGAAGGGAAGAGGAGCTCGCCGAGAAAGTAGCTCTGGCTGACAAGGGCCTCGAGGAGCGCACTAAGAAGTTGGAAGAGCGCTGCCTCGAGGATGAGGAGAAGACCTGGGTGCGAGGGCAGGAACTCTACGAATACGAGTGTGCCCTTGTTGCCCGGGAGAAGAAAGTGGAGGCTAGGGAGAAGGACCTGGTCGATCGTCGGAACAAGATCCACCTCCGGGAGGAGGAGCTCGGAAGACTGGAGAGGCGGGTTGCTGCAAAGATTCAGCAAAACGCCAAAGAAGTTGAGCGCCTCGCCCGTGAGAATTCCGAACTGACGGCGGCCAAGAGATCCTTGGAAGAGGTGAAGAGCCTGAGGACGGCAGACTCCCTGCAGATTTTGGAGTTCCTGGGCAAGGCCAATGATGCGCTGATGCCGATGGGTTTCAGCCCCGTGCGCCCAGATGATCCGGAGCCGGAGCCATACCTTGCGCTGCAAGCGTTGAGCGCAGCAGGCAGCAAGCTCTCCAAGGTGGGCGACGTCATCATGGACCAACTAGAGGTCGAGGGGCAATCCCTGGCGAGAAACATCACAGAATATGTGCTGACGTGCTACACCAGCCGGAAACCTCAATTTCCTCTGGACCCGGTGCTTGAAGGCCCCGTCGAAGGAGAAGGCGAAGCTACCCGAGCCAGCGTATCGGAGGTCGCCCAGAAGGTCGCCGAGTTCTTCCATAGGTTATAGGACCATATCTTTAGCTCTCACTTGTATTTTCTCTTCTTCTTCTTCAATTTTGTAATCCCTTGTCTCCAGATGTAATCTCCTGTCTCCAGATGAATGAAATCCCCAATTTTTTGCGAATTTCATTTTTTGTCTTCAACATCTTTGTCTTCACTTGGCCCCCTGGTAGATGTACACAATTTGATTGTGAACATGTACCAAAAGGATATTTAGTTTTGTTGAAGACGAATTTGCTTCGAACTCATAGAATTTAGGTCCAAAGTCTTTGATAGTGAAGGTCCCCTGAAGTTGTCGGAGCTTAGAAGCTCCGGCACTGTCCATCGCTGGAGCTTAGTAGCTCCGGCAATAGCCTCTATCAACATGTAGAGTGTCGATAGTTAGTCCTCCAAGGTGTCGGAGCTTAGTAGCTCCGGCAGTGACCTTTACCAACACTTTATTTGTTGGCAGCAGACTCCATTTACGGGGTCTTCTCACCATCTTTTACTCAGCGCCGACGGTTGACCCCCTTGAGGAGTCGGAGCTTAGTTAGCTCCGGCTTTTCTCCATCAACGTAGAGTTTATTTTTCCTGCACACTTAAGCTAAGAAAAATAGTAAAATTTGTTCCTTGTCTATAATTTCGTCGCGGCTTACGATTCTCAAGAAAATTTTAAGTTGAACGCGATTTTAAATACAACTGGTTGCGTTGTCTTTTCTCTTAGATCCAACTGTCCATGAACCCGCCTTACTTCGGCCTGTCGGGGTGTAGGTAGAGTGGCATACTTAGGGTGCTTGCCCAGGCTAAGTCGATAGCACACTCCGGCCCTAGATTGGCTTGGCGGCTTTCAGTTGAGTTGGCCATAAACGATATTTAAATCCAAAAGATCTGACAATTCAACTCGAATCGTATATAAACCGGTCAAACTAAAATTTCTTAAGAATTGCACGTCTCTGTTATAGACAAGAAAGAGAAAAATAAAAATGTCGAGCCTGCACAAAATGAATGCACGTGGAGTCTATTTCACATGAAGATGTCTTTCATTATAGGTCCGGGGTACAGGGGAAACAAGTACACTCTTAGGGTACGGAACCAGGCTAAGTGTGTTTGGTTTCTCGTTTGACCCAGGGTAGTTAGCCACACTTTTAGTCCGGAGACTGTGACAAGTGCTGCATGAGCTTTGCAGACCTTTCAGGAAAGGTCCGGCTGCTCTCCCGGAGGAACTACCCGACTCTGTACAATGACTCTATAACATACATTTAAAGTTACTTAAGACTCACCTCCGTGGAATTAAGTGTAGAACTTACGGAGGTGCTCGATGTTCCAAGGATTTGGGAGAGGTGTCCCATCCTCGGTAGCCAAGCGAATGCTTCCGGGACGGGATACTTTGATCACTCGAAAGGGCCCCTCCTAGCCGGGGGAGAGTTTGTTTAACCCTTCTCTGGATAGTATTCTCCGTAGCACCAGATCGCCTTCCTCGAGCTGTCGGTTGTGTACATGCCGCTGGTGATAACGCCGTAGAGCTTGGCAATATCGGGCATTCCGAACAGCTGCTTGGCACCTTCCCTCCTCGAGGAGGTCTAGGTCTTCACGTTGGAGCTGGTCCTGCGCGGCTTCGTCGAAGGTCCGAACCCGGAGCGAACCCAATGTGATTTCCGGAGGAAGGGTTGCTTCAGCTCCGTACACCAGAAAGAAGGGTGTTTCTCCGGTTGACCGGTTTGGAGAAGTCCTGTTGGCCCATAGAGTGGGCGGAAGCTCTTCGATCCAATTGGCTCCGTGCTTTTTCAAGCGCTCATAGGTGCGCGTTTTGAGTCCTTTAAAGATTTCTGCATTTGCTCTCTCGGCTTGGCCATTGCTGGCGGGATGAGCTACGGAAGCAGCAAACCTGTATGCCGAGGTCTTCGCAATACCCTTGGAATGCGGAGCTTGTGAATTGAGTCCCATTATCAGTGATGATCTTGTTTGGGACTCCGAATCTGCTTATAATGGATTGCAGAAAGTTGATAGCAAATTGCTGGTTGATCGTCACAACTAGAGTTGCTTCCGGCCACTTGGTGAACTTGTCAATGGCGACGTATAGGAACTTGTAACCTCCGACGGCTCTTGGGAAGGGTCCCAAGATGTCCATCCCCCACACAGCGAAGGGCCATGTAGGAGGTATCATTTGTAAGGGCTGAGCAGGTGTATGAATTTGCTTTGCATGAAATTGGCATGCTTCGCATTTCTTCACCAGCTCAATGGCATCCTGGAGCGTTGTATGCCAGTAGAATCCATGCCGAAAGGCTTTTCCGACCAGCATGCGGGAAGATGCGTGGTTCCCACACTCGCCTCCATGGATTTCCACGAGGAGCTCGCAGCCTTCTTCCCTTGTGATGCACCGCATTAGGATGCCGTTGGCACCGCGCCGGTAGAGATCCCCTTCTACCAGCGTGTATCTTTTAGCCAATCTGACTACCCGGTCAGCGGATACATCATCGTCAGGAAGGATGTTGTCTTTCAAGTAGTTCCGGATCTCCGAGATCCATGCATCGGAACTGACTTGAGCATTTGAGTCTTGCGTGCTGGGTTGCTCGGAGCTTCCGGCAGCACCTACGACCCTTGATGGCTGCCATGGTAACAGGGCCATCGGGACCGTCAGCTTCGGGATGCTGATCTCGCCCCCTTCGTTCAGTTCGGCAGGCTGAACTGTGGGTTTTGACAACCTCCGGACAAAGATTCCGTCAGGAGCCGGAGCTCCGGTTGACGCTTTGGTCGAGAGTTCGTCAGCTTCAGCGTTGTGGGCACGCTGAACATGGTGGAGGTCTAGGACTTCAAAGTCCTTCTGAAGCCTCTGGACTTCAAGGAGGTAAGCAGCTAGCTGGAGATTATTGCAGGAGCATTCACCCTTCACCTGCTTGATGATGAGTTGTGAATCTCCTTTGACCAGCAGTTGCTTGACACCGTATGACAGTGCCACCTTTAGTCCGTAGATGAGTGCTTCATACTCCGCCATGTTGTTGGTTGCCTTGAAGTCAAGGTGTACCATGTATTTTACCTTCTCCCTAGTCGGTGCAAGGAGAAGGATTCCAGCTCCGGCCCCCTGCATCTGCATGGAGCCATCGAAGTAAAGGGTCTAGTGAGGCTCGGTGAAGGTTGGAACTTGATGCTCCGTCTTCTGCTCGCTGGGGCCCCCAGGGTTTGATGGAGAGGGAGTCCATTCCGCTACGAAATCTGCCAACGCTTGACTCTTGATTGCTTGTCTCGAAATGAATTCGAGATCGAATTCAGCCAATTCCGCTGCCCACTTTGCAATATTCCCAGTTGAATTGGGATTATGCAAGATCGCTCGAAGTGGATAGGAGGTCACCACCGAGACTTTGTGAGCTTGGAAGTAGTGTCGGAGCTTCCTGGAGGCAATAAGAACTGCATAAAGCAGCTTATGCACCTCTAGGTATCGAGTCTTGGCATCATGTAATACTTCACTGATGAAGTATACCGGGCGTTGAATGGTCCGGACCCTCCCGGAGGGGTCCGGAGCTTCCTCTCTATTGATCCGGACCCTGTCGGAGGAGTCCAGATTCTCTTCGGGGACCTCCGGGTTCTGGCTGGAGGAACCCGGAGCTTCTTCAGAAATGACCTGGACCCTCTCAGAGGGGTCTGGGTCTTCTGAAGTGACTTCTTGTGGATTTGAGTCTGGGAGCTGGGACCCAGACTCACTTTCATGGACCTCCGGACCCTCCTGAAGGGGTCTGGATTCCTGAGTATGGGGTAGTTCTGGTCTCTCCGCAACCAAAACCATACTGACAACTTCGTCAGTAGCTGAAATGTAAAGCAACAAAGGCTCACCAGGGTTTGGAGCTACCAGAATTGGTAGGGTGGTGAGGAACTGTTTCAGCTCCTGGAATGCCTTCTCTGCTTCTTCGGACCATTGGAATGGTCCGGACTTCCTCAACAACTTGAAGAAGGGAAGTGCCCGTTCCGCCAGTCTTGATATGAACCGGCTGAGGGCTGCTAGACACCCAGTTAACTTTTGGACGTCTTTGATGCGGGTTGGTGGCCGCATGTCTTCAATGGCTTTTATCTTCGCCGGATTAGCCTCTATGCCCCGTTGACTTACCAGGAAACCAAGAAGTTTTCCGGAGCTAACCCCGAAGACACACTTGTCTGGGTTTAGCTTCGTGCGGGTGGCCCGTAGCTTGTCGAAGACAGCCTGCAAGGTGTCCAAGAAGGACTCCTTGTTCTTGACCTTGACCACGATGTCATCGACGTACACTTCCACTATGTCTCTGATGAGTTCTTCAAAAGTTTTGTACATAGCTCGTACAAAAGTTGAAGCTGCATTCTTGAGACCAAATGGCATGGCTGTGTAACAATACAATCCATCTACTGTGATGAATGAAGTATGCTCTTCATCCTCCCTAGACATCCTGATTTGATGATACCCAGAATATGCGTCTAGGAAACACAGTAACTCACACCCGGAGGTGGAATCCACTATCTGATCTATTCTAGGTAGTGGGAATGGATATTTTGGACATGCCTTATTCAGCGTGGTGTAGTCGATGCACATCCGAAGCTTCCCGCCGGCCTTGGGCACAACGACTGGGTTCGCCAGCCATTTTGGATGGAAGACTTCTCGGATGAATCCGGCTTCGAGCAACTTCTTCACTTCTTGTCGGATGAAGTTTTGCCACTCTACGGATTGCTTCCGAGACTTCTGATGCACAGGTCAAGCATCGGGGTAAATCTTCAGATTCTGCTCAATCACTTCCCTGGGGATCCCAGGCATTTGTGACGGTTGCCAGGCAAATACGTCAACATTAGCCCGGAGGAAAGTGATGAGCGCGAGTTCCTATTTGTCGTTCAACCCTCCCGATATACGGGTGGTTTGAGCGGCATCGGAACAAATTTGGACGACTTTGATGGGAATATCGGTGTCGCCGCTTGGCTACACATGGGGTGCAGAGGTTGAGCCTCGTTGACGAATGCTCGGGGGTTTCGGAGCTTGCTCCTGTCTGGAGTCCTCCTCTTGCGTTGTGGTGAGTGCATGGAGCTCCTCCAGAGCAGTTACTCCGGCGGTGCGATCTCCGCGGATCCGGAGAACGCCTACTGGTGTTGGCATCTTCAACATCAGGTATCCATAATGAGCAGCTGCCATAAATTTGTATAGGGCAGGTTTACCCAAGATGGCGTTGAATGGTAAGTTGATCTGAGCGACGTCGAAGACCAACTTCTCGATGCGATACTTCTCCCATGTCCCGAAGGTAACGGGGAGAGTTATAGCTCCGAGTGGGGTAATGGCCCCCGGACCTACTCCGGAGAAAGGTCGAGAGGGCTGGAGATCCGAAGGTCGGAGCTGAAGCTTGGTAAAAGCTTCAAAGCTTATGAGGTTCAGCCCCAAACCTCCGTCCACCATAACATGATGGAGCTGGATGTTATTGATGGTGGGAGATACCATCAAAGGTAACTGTCCAGCTCCGACCATGCTTCGAGGACAGTCCGAAGCATCAAAAGTGATGGATGTGTCCATCCACTTTCGATGTGGCTCCGGTCTAGCTGTAGGAGCTACAACGGCCATATCCCGCCGCATAGTCTTGATGACGCGACGGGAGGTGATGTCCCATGATCCACCAAAAATGGTGTTCATGGTTTTCCGACGCTCGTTGTCAGAGACGTCAGAGCCATTGTCGACGGAGGTGTAGACGGCCTTCAAGACCTTTTTGGGGTCCTGAAACCCTAACTCCTCTTCAGCCGGAGCTTCGTCGACCTTCTGTTTTCCTTCCCTCTGTCGGAAAGGAGACCCTTCCCGGCACTTGTTGTAGCGCTCGGCAAGGTTTTGGACCTCCCGACAGTCTTCCAAACCGTGGCTTCCCGTTTTGTGAATGGGACACCACACTTTGGGTTTGCCACCGTCTTCGGAAGACGGTCGAGGTCGTTTCTCGGGGCGTGGCCCCCGGCCACCAGGAGTTGCAGCAACTGCAACGTTGGATGTGCCGGCCGACGGCTTCTTCTTGCCGTGGGTCTTCTTTTTCTTCTTGCCACCCCCGGAGGTAGCGGCTTCTTCTTTGGAGGATTTCTTGTGATCCTCCGAGGCTGGTTTGGAGTGCATTTCACGGCCCTCCGCAGCTCTGGCACATTTGTCTGCCAGGCTGAAGAGTTCCGTGACACTAGTGATCTCTTTGATCGCCAGCTTCTCCAACATCTTCTTGTCCCGTACGTCCTGTCTGAATGCCACAATGATAGAAGCGCTTGAGATAGAAGGGATTGTGTTGCGTACCTAGGAGAACCTCTGGATGAAGGACCGCAAAGATTCTCCCCCTTTTTGCACGACCGCAAAAAGGTCTAGTTCAGTGCCTGGTCGGGTGTATGAACTCCCGAAGTTGGCAGTGAACTGACGGCACAGCTCCTCCCAACTGTTGATAGAGTTGGGTGGAAGGCTCATAAACCAGGACCTGGCGGTCCCGGTCAAGGCCACTGGAAAGTAATTGGCCATTACAGCCTCGTTTCCTCCAGCTGCCAAGATTGCAGTGGAGTATATCTGAAGGAATTCGGCGGGGTTGACAGTCCCGTCAAATTTTTCCGGTAGGTGTGGCCGGAACTTCTGTGGCCATCTAACCATGCGCAGGTGCATGGCTAGGGCTGAACAGCCTCCTCCTACTCCTTCCAGAGTAGAAAGGTCCTGAGCTTCCCGTCTTTCACAAGCACGCTCGATATGGACACGGCCATCCTGTTGGCGGTATCGGCGATCAAGCTCCGCCCGGAGGTCATGAGTCGAAAGCCTGGATACCGTATGGGTGCGTCGTGCCCCAGAGGGCAACGACGTCACCTGCTGTGATGCAGATCGTCTCCTGTTGTTGGAGACGTGTGGACCAAGTCTTCCAGACAAAGTCCGTCGCTGCGACGGGGCTCGTCCCGAAGGAGGAGGACCCTGGTTGTTGAGGCGTTCGGCCGCTTCTGCGACCAAATGCTCCACATCGGCCCTCCACTGCTCCATTGCATCTTGAGATGCGTCCGGAGGTGGTGGTCGTTGGAGAAGAGCACGCGCTGCATGGAGCGCGTGTTCCTGGTTGTCATGACTTGCCGACGTAGTAAGTGACGCCGGCGCACCATCACGTTGCCCAGCACGATTTGCCGGAGAAGATGGTGGTGGTGGGAGTGTGGCTCCTGCTGGTGCTGAGGCTCCTGCTGGTGGCTGCCTGTTGGAGGGATTGCCCCCAACAGCCTGAGCAGCAGGTTGACCGTTGGATGATCTAGCCGCGGAGTTCACCATTCTCGAAAATCTCAGGCGCCCCTACCTGGCGCGCCAACTGTCGACTGTTGGAGTCGGCAGATCTCCTGACACTGCTAAAGTGTTGAAGGAGTTCGTGGTTCGGTGTGGGCACGCGGAGACTCAAGAAGGTGAATTGCGATTTAACACAGGAGACACTAGGATTTACGTGGTTCGGGTCGCCTGAGCGTAATACCCTACTCCACGGGTGTGTTGGTGTTGTATTAGTTTGTCAAGTATGATGTCCACCTCTGTGTACGTGTGTCCCCGTGTGTATCGTCGGCCTGTCCTTTTATAGTACAAGGACAGGCCGTTACAAGCTGGCCTGGCCCGACATGTGGCCCCGGCGGTTACTAGTATTGATACACGATTAATTGTTGTTAATAATCCTGTAACGGGCTCCGACAGTGCCGTTACGGGTGTTAAGATTGTCCGTTTAAGTGTCATTGATATGGGATTAATGACATTTAATCGGGTCTTGAAGTCCTTGGCTCTCCTTTGAAGATCCGGAGCCGTTACAAGGTCTTCCGGAGGTTAGAGGCTGCCAGCTCCGATGTTTGGACACGTGGCAGCTCCGGAGCTTGCTGTGGGAAGCAGGTAGCTCCGGAGCTATCTGACACGTGTCAGGTCCGGAGCTTCTCTCAATCAGGGGTTAAGTCTTGAGGTGCCATTTTGGTACTTGGTCTGGAGCTTCCCCCTTGTGGGCGGTAGCTCCGGTTTGGCAGTACACATGGCGACCTAGGGATTAACCATGTTGGAGAAGCAGGTCCGGTCATGTCTGACAAGTGGGCCTCCGAGGGTCTTCAATCCGAGTAGACGGCCTTCCCTCGAAATCTTTGTAACCTCAGGGGGTGTACGGTTTTTAGGGTACCGACACCCACCATCCTTTTTTGATATGCAAGTACACCTAATCATACATATTGTTGATCAGATAAAAGCATTGGAGCCACTATATTTACATCATATGTTTTTGTTGGGGAGATATATAGGAGTTTTAAAAGGGTATGTGTGGAATCGTGCTCACCCAGAGGGTTCAATTATGGAAGGATACACCACTGAAGAAGTGATTGAGGGTTGCGTTAATTACATCAAAGATGGAAAACTAATAAGTGTGCCTATACCAGTACATGAGGGTATACTACGTGGGAGAGGCAAAGTGGGTAAGAAAACTTTTATCCTTCAAGATTACAAGAATGTACATCGTGCACATTTTGGTGTACTACAATAGCTCGAAATAGCTGAGTCATACATCGAGGAACACCAAATTGAGCTTCGTGAAAAAAAACCAAGACCGCACAGAGGACTGGATCATGAAAGAGCACAGAAGATGTTTCACGAAATGGTTAATAGACAAAAATATACCATACAAAAACTCTATAGAAGAGGCAACAATGAAGAAGTTAGCTTCTGGCCCATCTGCTTTGGTGACATCATGGCAAGCATATGACATCAATGGTTACACATTTTACACTAAAGAAAAAAGACGGTAAGAGTGTTGCACAAAATAGTGGTATTCGTATTGAGGCTTATGATTCACAAGGGCAAAAGACCACATACTTCGGGTTCATAGAGGAAATATGAGAATTCGATTATGGCGAAAGAATGGCAATGCTCGTATTTAAGTGCCAATGGGTCAAACATCCTAATGGTGTGAAAGTGGACAATTACGGGCTGACACTGGTAGACTTGAATAATGTGGGTTATAAATATGACCTGTGGGTTCTCGCCGATAGTGTTGCACAAGTTTTTTATGTTCAAGATCCAGAAACTGAGAAGATGCACGTAGTTGTTTCTGGAAAGCAAAATATTGTTGGGGTTGAGAATGTGGGAGATAATGAAGAGGAATATAATCAGTATGAAGAGATGTACCTTTTCACCGAACCAAAAAACATCAAGCGCGTAGAGAGAAGCATTAAAAAGGATTTGAAACCCTATATGCAAGAAGATGTCAATGCTGGAAAAAATATATGATATATATTGTATATATTTGTATCCTCTGAAATCAACTTAGAACAATGCTCCATTTCAACTTTAGATAGCATGTTTCAAATTTTATTAAATTCAGCTTATGTTTCAAACATTATTATATTTATCACCTTCACCTGTTCCACAAGTTATCAAATTGTATGTGTATATAAATTTCTTCTCACCTATGATGATCAGGCTTGCCTTCCAACAGCTTGGTTCCAAACAACATCTAGAAGCACAACTCTTGAAGCTCCTGTTAAGCTAATCCCTTCACAGCAAGCTCTTGTGGATGCAAGTAACACCCGGGACTCATCATTTGGATTGTTAAAAGCTTCAATTGAGGTCTGACGATACTTCCCATCCATTTGAGGGCTTGTTTGGATAGGAGTGGATCCACTTCAATATAAGTGGTTTGAGGTGGATTGCGGAGAAAATTAGTTCATTCTTCACTTCAATCCAATTAGATTGAGTACACCCAAACAAGCCCTAAAAGATTTATTTCTCTTCTCTCCATTTTAAAAACTTACGAAGATGATACTTTATCAGTTCTAATGGCTGAATATATTGACTACAAATCAGTACCATCTCTCTTAGTGCTTCACACAAGCAACGAAGCGAACAACTTCAATCACAAATCTTGTTTTTACCCTTTTCATTGGAATTTGACCTTAATCTTTCAAGCATAGATTTATCAATAACTGATTCTTCCTCATCAGACATGTTAATGGCAGTTACAAGTGAAGGGTGTGCCGAAGCTAATGAAATCTCAACGCGACTGAAGACAAAGAGATGGTGCATATGAGTGACAATGTTCAGGTTAGACAACATAAAGATATGATGGCAGCCTTCAACAACATGAAAAGTGATGCCAAGGTTATGCTTGCATCAACCAAGGCATGTTGTGAGGGCATAACACTTGTTGGAGCATAACGATTATGCTTGCCCCAACAAGTGTTATACCCTCACAACATGCCTTGGTTGATGCAAGCATAACTTTAACATCACTTTTCATATTGTTGAAGGTTGCCATCATAGCTTCACGCTATCTAACCAGGACATTGCCACTCATATGCAGATCTTTTTATCTTCAGTCCGATTTAGATTTCATTAGCTTCGGTACATCCTTCACTTATAACTGTCATTAACATGTGTGATAAGGAAGCTTCACTTATTTGATAAATCTATGCTTGAAAGATTAAGGTTAAATCCCTATGAAAGCGTAAAAACAAGTTTGTGATTGAAGTTGTTCGCTTCCTCGCTTGTGTGAAGCACTAAGAAAGTAGGTACTGATTTTTAGTCAATATATTTAGGCATTAAAACTGAGTAAGGAACATCTTCCTAAGTTTTCGAATGGACGGGAGGGAAAGAAATCCTTCAAATGGATGGAAAAATCCTTCCAAGGATCGTCAGGCTTCAAATTGATGCTTTCAACAATCCAAATGATGAGCCACGGGTGTTACTTGCATCTACTAGAGCTTGTTGTGAAGGGATTAGCTTATCAGCATCACAGGCGGTTCTTAATTAATAAGCAGCCTGTGAAAACAATAACTTTCCTCAGGCGGTTCATCAATAAAAAACACTTGTGATGATTGAACCAGTACATACGGTTCTTAAACAATGACCGCCTGTGAAAATCATGTATTTATCTAGATGGTTATTAATTAAGAACCGCCTGTGATGTTTTATACATCACAGGCGGTTCTTAATTAATAACCGTCTGAGAAAATAATGTACTTACCCACGCGGTTGTTTCTTAAAATCCGCCTGTGATGTTCAGTCATCACAGGCGGTTATTGTATCATTCGTCATCCTAGTCGTATTTTTTTACGGACCACCTGTGTTTAAAAAATCGAGACGCCTGTGAAAATGCTTTTTGTAGTAGTGTACTAACCACACAAAAGCTACAGGTTACGCATGTCTGGTTAGCCAGTAGCAAAATGGAGAAAAAACTTGACAGGAGTTCTTAATTAATCATTGTGTTGCGCAGCTAAGATGCCTAAGAAATATGGGTTTGTCTATTTGTCAGGTGCCTGAAATTTAAAAAAATTTCAGGCATCGAGTGATTAGTAGCTAATTGTTGCCATTAATCAATAATCTTGTAATTAGTGATTATCCCTCATTTCTATAGGTTAATGATCAGAATTTTTTTATTTTATTATTTTACAATTAACATAACCCTTACAATTACGGATTAACAATTACAAATTACAGATTAAAAATTAAAAACTTACCTCATCTTTTCTGGTTTCAGCCAGCCGGCCGGCGGCGCCGCCAACGCTGCTGCGAAGTCCGGGCGCCGCGCCGCCTCCGCCGAGCACAGCTGCTTCGGGCACCGCCTTCGAGACCGCCGCCTTCGAGGACCCCCGTGTCTGGCGCCGCCTTTGATGACTCCCGCGCCGGGCGCCGCCTCGCTGGGCGCGGCAGCCAAGTGCTGCCATCGGGGGCCGCGCGTTGAATCAAGAGATTTGTGAGATTAGGGTCGAAGAAGAGTAGATAGAGGAGCCAACACGAATCTCAAAGTGAATCTAAAGGTCGCCTGAGATGGATTGAAAATTCAGTCGCCTGATGGATAGCATTACTTATAGCTTGCGAAATATGTCTAGACACAAATCTTTTAAATATGTTGAGAGTATTGGTATAGCACATGTAAATATTCACAATAACTAGAAAATATCAAAGACCAACTCATGTATGGTGGATGTGCAAATCATTAGTCTCAATAGAGTTGGTCAGATGGGTTTGGCTAAATTGGTCGGCCCGAACCATGGCAAAATGAGCCCGGCCTGAGCACGACCCGACACAGCAGTGTGAAATGGGACCTGACTGGTATAAGGAAGGTGCTACCGAACCATAGCAAGTTGAGCCATCTCCTCCCGATCCTCGCCCACTTCCGCGCTCAAGTCACCTCCGCCCGATCCCCATCCACCTCTACACCTCCGCCGGTCCGCTCTAACCCTGCCCACATCCCCTTCGCGCCTCTGTCCGATCCCCACCCACCTCCGCGCCTGAGCTGCCTCCACTAGATCAGCCCCTCTCGCGCGAGCACGCAGCGTGGGCCTCGCTCGCCTCACCGCCTGCCCACCTTCTGTGCCATATGCGCGCCGCTCCGGCGGATCTGGCGGTGGAAGGAGATCTGGTAGGCAGCAGAAGAGGATCTGGCGTTTCATTATTCGTTGAGTGCTGATTATTTGTTGAGTTATTTAATTAGACAAAAATTTGGTGATTTTGGAAAAATGGAGATGTCAATTAATAATGCGGGCTTCAGGTCTGCCCGACATGCCCAACCTGTGATGGGCCTAATGTGGCCCGTTTAAAATTGTTCTGAATCGTGCCTGGGCCGAGGTGAAAGCCTGTTAGGCTGGCCCAACACAATCCGTTTATTATTCGTATGGGGTCGGACCTGGTGTCGAGCCTGAGCCGAGGTGAATGCATGGAAACTCACGAAAATAACTTTGGACCACGAAAGTATTTTGTTTTTCTATAGTGGTTTCCAGGCTCGAGCCCGGTTAGGCTCGTGACGGGCCGGCCGTTGGCCACCTATAGATCTCATATTGCCGATGGATGTCGAGGGAGGCCAAATTAAATAATTAAATGTTCTACACTCATTTGTAACTGTTTGGACAAAAGGAATGAGAAAGAACACAAGTATTTGCCTGCGTGAATGGTCCGTCAACATTGAGCCCCGGGCCTCGTGTGGGCACGTTATGGTATTGGGTTGTTTTATGTGTCCTCAATTATTTCTCTCTCTCTCTATCTTTTCTGTACAATACATATATGTTATACTACTGTAAAAGATTTATATAGAGGAGCGTCTAGGATGTAATTACCGTCTTGATATAATCATGCAAGCAACTACTTAAGAGCACATGGTCTCTATCTTACTATCACTGTATTTTTTTCATTTAAACTCCTCCACCTATCAACGGTGTTCACACTTTATTTTTTAATTTGTGTTGCTAGATGGATGGGCTTAAGTTAAAAAAATACAGTTTTGTTGGATGAAAATCATGTGTACTTGAATAGTTATTTGCACGATTGCATCAAAATGGTGATTGCATTCTAGTTACTCCCTTTATATAGTGGACTTTGTTTCGTTCCATTTCATCTTCTTTGTAAAAATTTGATAAAGCGGGAATCAATGTAAATTTTTTAATGATACCTGGATCTGGCCGAAAATTTTCCATCCAAAGAGATCACTAGCGCTTATTTCGATATATAGATCAGTGGAGATTAGTATGCATCAAACTCTTTTCTAGAAGGTGCCTTGTGTACCGGTAGCTAAGGGCTAGCTCGGCAATGGTTGATGCCAGGCACCGTGCATTCAAGCAAAGCATTGTCGTCAGCGTTCAAGTAGAGCATTGTCGTAGCCATGCGTGATGTTCAACGATGGAGCTGTGTGCGGTGATCTGCATATATAGATTCTTGCTACCGAACCTAGCTACGTGCTGAACATTATTGTAGTACATCCCCAATAATTTGTACTACCTCGGGAATACTCCCCACGTACGATCACACATGCATGCATCTCATGTTCGACGTAAGCATCATATACTTCCTTCATCCCTCCATCATCGACGGCACGTTAACGTGACGTGCTCCCGTTGGTCCGTGCCCTGTTGGTTTCTTCATGCAGCTGGTAGTAGGCTAATCAGGATGGCATGCATCTGTTCAGCAGTTAGCTCATTCGGAAATGAGAGGATTCGACGGGCAGCATCCTCTTTAGCTAGCTGCTATGTATGTATGTAGCTAGAGTTATCGAGCATTCCAGCAGCTACGCATCCATAAGCTTAGCACGTACCACGACCTAATGTGCTCACCATGAGCCAATGAGTGCAAGCATGTGAACCAAGCTTGGCCAGGCAAAATTATTAGGCAGTCGCTCGTATTCGCTGCAAGGGAAGGGAAGGAAGCGAAATTATTTGAACGCATGCTCGCGGGTTTTGTTTGGAAGAGGCGTATACGTGGCATCATCTCCGCGCCGGTTCTGTTGCGTGATGTCCGAATCAACCTGTCACCAGTGCTGCTGCAGTCCGGCCAACGATGCCGCGAGATTCCTGACAATCCGACAGGCCCGATCATCAACACGTCGTCGTGCGCACAACGAGGCACCCAGAAACCGTTCACTGCTATAGTTGAATTTAAATTTTCCCTGGTTTTGTGCAAGGTGGCAGCTCCACAGCCATTGCGTACAAGCTGACATGATTACCGGGTTAGTTGCACAGCTTAATAAGTAATCCCTGTTTGGTGAAAAGAATACATAGGTTATTCAGTGCACCATGTGGCTGCTGAGCCGTGGCGACAGGAAGAAAGATTTGCTTCGTGTTCACAGAATCATGTGCCCTACCAGCTTGTTTGTTTCCTAATGATTCCGATCTCTCTAGTTCCTCTCACCAAAGTACATTGCAACTCATGCAGCAGCAGGATTTCATGCTAGAGAAAGGATCGAGGAACTGCGCGAGCACAGGTATGCACCCCCCGCGCGTCACCGGGTCGACACGCACGTCACATGCACTCTTCCGTTGTGGCCCGTCGACGTCGTCGTGCCACGGTACGTATACGCTGTACTAGCTGGTAGACGAAGGAGGGTCACCAGGCCGGTGGCGTTCCACTGCTCGGCGGTCGTCGTCAGATCTAGCTGACCGGCCCGCCGGCCGACCGGCCAGCCGTGCCGTCACTCGTGGAGTCGTGGTCCGTCTTCTCCGTGTCCTTCAGGTTGGTTCCACCGGACACGGCGTGGCGTTGGACACAGAGGGTCCAGTCATATCTCCGCTGTTGCGAGCTAGGTCAGGGAGAGGCCACTGCTTTTGTCTATTGCTGCGCGCATATTGGGAGCTAGAAACTGGTATTGTAAGTCTCCCGATATATAGCATCATATTAGAACATTGTTAAAGCTAGATACTCAAGTAGACGTATACTATAGTGTTATTACGACCCTGCTGCTAGGTGCTAGTAAGAGTATACCTTGAGGGGAGGGGACCTAGCGACGTGGATGCATGCGTCGCCGCTTGTTCGCTGTACCTGCATGCATGGGCAGCGCGGCGGCCGGCGGGGGCATCAGGACGTGCGAGCAGAGCAGCGAGGACAAAGGCCGCGCAGATGAGCACGTGATAGGACAAGGCGACGGGGGTGTGTCGTCGTCGCGCGCCCACGCCAGGGAGCGCCCCACGTGGGGTGTAGTTCACGAGGGAGGAGGGCTGTGGCGCCGTGTCGCCCGCGGCCGCTACCGGGCAGCCTCCGTCCCGGTTCGCCGTAACGCCGGTTCCGTGGTTTCTTCAGGGTCCTCCTCCCCTGCCTTAATTTGTGCTGGTGCCCAGCCCTGGCTACGCAATCAGACGTGTGTCCTGCAGGTGCAACGAGTAACGACCATGCGCCGCAGGGCCACCTAGCCTTGTCTCCCGGCCGCAGCGGTGAGCACGTTGCAACAGGGTGGAGGGCAAAGGCAAATCCCAGGCTAAGCAGGACCGCAGGAGGTGTACCGGGCTTCTCGGCAGCGTCAAGTCCATGCAGTGTGGTCTGTGCGACCGTACATGATCCTCATCAGGAGTGATCACCATCACCTTTCTCTGCTCAATAGAGCTAAGTTCAACAGCAGCCCCTGGTCCAAGTCAGGCCAAAAACCGATCCATCGCTAGTGTCGCTTCACCTCTCGTGTATTGTCTTTACTCTAGAACCATCGCACCCTTTGTTCAGATCCCGATCACGATCCGCCTCATCGTCAGACCTACTCATCTTTGCTGCGTCCAATGCTCGTCAGGACCGTGGCACCAACTCGATAGGAGCAGGAACAGGACCACGAGGAGTCGACGACCCGACAGAACACAAACACGGGAGTGCATTACCACCAGTCGATTCTTCGGTTCGGCTGCACTGTGAGTTTTTATAATTTTTTGTATTTATTTCTTTCAGACTTTTAATAGGTTAAATATTTAATTGACAATTTTATTCTTCTCGTCTTGTGTCTAATGTTCTTAAATCGAAGTCATATCCTTTGGAAATCGATTGTGTTAGCCAAAAGCGTATCAGATCAAAGAGTATATGATTGAACTCAAACTAAAAAAATAAGCTATGTATGTATGTTATAAAAAAATCAAAGTCGAATTATTTTTTATTGGATCTGACATGCCTGAAATTGTCACCGGATAATTATTAGCTAATTACTGTCCTTAACCACTAATCTAATAATTAATCATTAACTCTCAATTTTATAGGTTAATAAACCGGGTAAGAGTCATCACGCCAAGTGCTCCAGGTCTCTCACCCTTCTAGTTTGTTGGACTCTCTGATGCGAGCAAAATCGTCGGATGTTTGGTCAGCTTGTGAAGCCCTTGCCCCTCCTTCTTGCAGAGCTCTCGGACATGATTTCTCTGTGGACTTTGGCTGGTGCCGAAGGCCTTCGGCGATTGCCCTAGCGGCTTTGTCTGTCGGTTTTATAGGTTGCTCTGATGTACTTCTGGTGCATCGAGGTTGTTGGTTGGATCCTCTATAAAAGACTTTGATGTAATTCTTCTCTTGCTTATTAATATTTGCCGGTTTCACCAGATCTTTCTAAAAATATAGGTTAATAAATTACAATATTTTGTTTGATTATTTTAAGATTAAAATAATTCTACAGTTGAAGATTAACAATTACAAATTAACAACTAAAAAAAGAAAACTCACTTTTCTGTTTCGCGCCGCTGTCCACTGCGCGTCATGCCACCTCGGGACACCTCTCGTCGCTTTCAAGCCACCGTGCACCATTGCCTGCCTCCTCGCATCGTGCCCCCACAGAGCTCCGCTTGTCTCTGTCGGCCACCGCGCGACCGCCACGGAGCTTCAAGCATGGCTGTCACGGCAGAGCGCACCCGCCTCCTTCGAGCGACAGAGCTCAAAGCACGGCTGCCGCCTCCGAGCGCGGTAGAATCCCCCGCCTCTGCCGCCTCTACCGGTAGATCAGGAGTGAAAGAAAAGATTAGGGTTGAGAAGAATATAAGATCATCCGTCCGAATCTCAACGTAAGATCAACTGTCGCATGAAACTTTTATTTTTTTCAGTCGCTTGAAAAGAAGTAATTTCGTTTTTTATTTCGTTAGTTTAATAGGCCTCTGTGTAGCTGCTCCGGTTTTTGCCGGCCGGCCCTTCACTCCTTCCTCTCGGGGACGCAGAGGCCAGGACCCAGCGTCGGGCGATAGATTCGCGTCGCGCTCGTTGGCTTCCTGGGACAACTATAAATAACGGCCCGCGACCTCGTCTCCTTTGCACACAAACCCCTTACTCACTCTCAGTTGCTCCTCTGTTCCAAAAACAGAGTCGCCGTCAGCTCTACCAAGGCAGGCTACATAGACAACTTTAACCGCTCGTCGGATCAACAAGGGCCCTATATCCATGACGAAGCACAGCGTGGTTGTGCCGGCGCCGGAGGCGGCCATGGCGGCGATGATGCCGCCCAACACGGCGCCGCTGCTGCCTTACCCGCCTCCGCGGGCCGCGGTCGCCGCCGCTGTTCGCAAGAAGTACCTGCAGGCATCGCAGCAGATGGAGCACGTCGGCGCCGCTGGGCGCATCAACGGATGCTGGGTGGAGTCCATGCGCGCGTCCTCCCCCACGCACGCCAAGGCCGCCGCCGCGCTCGCCGCCGGCGTCGACGAGGAACACGCCGCATGGATGGTCCGTATACCGCACTCGTACTTACTAGTAGCATTCCATTTGTTCCACACGCCTCCTGCCTGATCGCGGCTGCTCTGTTTCCTGGTCCTCACGACGTGTGTGCTAACAAAATTGAAAACGCCTCCCTCTCTGTTCGCAGGTGAAGCACCCGTCGGCGCTGAGCAAGTTCGACCAGGTCGTGGCGGCGTCCAAGGGGAAGCAGATCGTCGTCTTCCTCGACTACGATGGCACGCTGTCGCCCATCGTCGATGACCCCGACGCCGCGTACATGTCCGATACGGTACATCCTTGGCCTACGCCTTGCTTGCTCTGTCCTGGCATCTCCCCTGTTGCCAATCGTCTTTTATCTTCCCCTTTCGAAAAAAAAATATCCTCTTTCATCTCTGACGATCACTCTCTCCTCTTCCTTCGGCGAACAGATGCGGCGAGCGGTGCGGAGCGTCGCCAAGCACTTCCCAACGGCGATCGTCAGCGGACGGTGCCGGGACAAGGTACGGGCATTATTACCTGCTCAACAATGCCAGGGATCACGGCAGAAAGCGAGCTTA